>JASDQU011103174.1:24963-36473 GCA_032191745.1 Picea mariana
TGAGTTGTTGATTTACATACTTGGTTCCATATAAAACTAGGCCATGGATCTATTGTATCTAATATGATATGAATCTCAAGATTTGAGATTACATATTTTAAAGGCCCCAATAGCCTATAATTACCTATACATCCCATCCATGGGTCCTCCCCAATTCTCACTCTGTCTACTTTCCCTACTATCCAAACCAACCATCTTCCTAGAAAAGGCTAAGCCTTTACTAATTCCTTCCAAATGTATGAATCCCCTATAGATTTCTTCACGTCTCTTCTAATCTAGTTCTCCATTGACCTGAGAGTTATGTACTTTACTATCATCACATTTTCCCATAAACCTTTAGTTCTCATCGTTCTCCAAAGAATTTATGTTATCAAGTACAAAAAAATGGATATTCTTTAGGCCCCATCATCCTGCCTCCTTTGGTTTTATGAGCTTACTCCACTTCACCAAGCGAATTCCTTCCCTTTCTCTTTTCCATGTTCACTAAAAGATGAAACAATTTTTCCTATTTTTTTCCAACATTCCTTTTAGAGTGTAGGCTAAATACCACCAATACATAGGTATCCTCTCGAATGGTGTGTGTGATGAGAATAATGGACCCAGGTTGGTTCCACATCAGTTCCCAACAAATCAACATAGATTTTTCCTTTGCTCATTTATCACTAGGTAACATTGTTAGCCTCCACAAAATATACATGTCAAGTTGGAAGATACATGAAGTTCTCTCTTATTGTTGCCTATCCATTCTCAAGTCATACTTCACTCAACTCAACGACATGTTATCCTACTATGCTTTCCTAGATGGGACAAATCTAAGTGGGTTGGATGTGTGAGATAGCATTGAATCAAAATCTACTCTCACAAATCAAGATGATGATTGTTATAGCAAGATTTGCCTCACCATTGCTATCTTGCACGGAGGGCCTTTTTCCATTTCCCTATGCAGACTTATCATCCCTTTTTGATGAATCTAGAACTAAAAATATATATTTTTCCACATATACGCTCCCTAACTTCTTTGCAATATTCGTATACGCTTTCTTCTCCACTACAACTCGCGTATATCGAGATTTGTGCCAGAAAATACAAAACGAAGTCGGGTTTCCATGTCATGATAAGAGATCTCTGATCCTTGGCCTTCCATATACTGGAAAAGTTTCGACTCAGCACTTCAATTTCATTCTAAAGGCTATAAGAGTACAATTTCGATCTATGGAAAAAGGAGAAAGCATTCAACTTTGAGAGCAAAGTTACTCTGGGGAAATTACTTCATATTGAGTCTGCATCCCTTTGTCCCTCAAGTCTGAACACAGTGTTCATCCCCCAAGCTCTTCCTTTATTGTTGAGAGGACCTCATTGCCTCTTTCCTATGAGCTTGCCTTTGGTGGAGGATTGAAGTGGTGGAGACCTAGCTGGAAGGAACTTGGTTTCTTGGTTTCGAACCGTGCCGACATGGAAGTCTGTAATGTTGTCACTTTTGCTGATCAATTATTAATAGAAATAATCCTTTCTCGTCCTATTGGTATCTTGCAAATATACGATTATTATCCATGGGCGTGTTTGTAATGTTTATTAATGGATTATGCTATCTAATGTGCTAACCTGTTTTTATTATCACTATATGCTTGCGTTGCTTGTTTGTTGAGAAATTCTTGTAGGTATAAAGCTTTGGGTCAAAGTGCTCAACAGTGGAACATCATCAAACGTTGGATCGAGGTAGGCATATTTCTTATATTACACATTGGTATATAGCATATGTTGGAACTGAGTTGATTTCTGCAGTCATACCTGTCTGTTGTGGTTTACCCTTGGCCATAGAGAGTTTTTCCCTTGTAACAAAAATGGTGACTCCACTGGGGAGAGATATTCCTTCTAAGGGTTGAAGTACTTTTTCTTCTTACATTTCTCTTTTTCCTTTGTGTTTCTTGTCGTATCATTGTGGGACAGATTCTGTTCACTCTAGGTCTGAGTTTTCAACCTTTTACCCTTGTCTGGCCTTGTTTTAAAGCATATACACCTTTTTTTCCCTAACAGTCACGTATACACGCGTGTTGTCTCACTGCACGAGGTGTATATACGCTATGTTCTCTTGAACAATCGCATATACCACTTTCCCTTACTTGTTTGCTTGGTTTAGTAATTGCTGGGTAGGATTTAAGGATTACTGAGCCTTCTTGGGTCTCTGTAGTGCTTGTTGAGATTATCTAGGATGACAGGAAGCCTATTGGGAGTTGAATTTTGGGTGTAGTCTTTCTCTTTGTTTTTTATTTTTAATTTTTCCTTGGTTTCTGGGCTGTTAGCATGGCTGCTTGGTATTCTGCTTGGGTTACTGTTTTTATACACAATGGAATTTATATATCAGGTTGCTTATCAGTCCATGCATTTTCTTTTTTAGAATATCGAAAATACAAAAAAATAGGCGTTTTGCATTGGTTGGCATTTTTGTCTTTGAATCTTTATCATTAGCTTAGCACATTTAGCGAAAGATTGCATTTTACTTCTGAATTGCAGAGTTGAAATTGAAAATTGCACTATCTTTATTTAGCATATCATCCACTGAGAAGTTAAAGTTAGGCTTTGCATTATATCTATATTTATTTTCTTGCAGAGTCATAACATAATGAGTTTCACTTCCATACCTTTTTTAGTAACCATGACCAATAAAATTTACGCTTTAAACTAAAATTGAATAGTAACGATTTTATTTTTTAGGGTGCACAAACTAGACTAGGATTTAGTGCCTTGGAATAGGATTTTGTGAGTAAACTTCTCCAAGGAAATTAAATCAAGATATCTGTCTGAGACAGGGAGGTGAGAAGTACATTGTATAATTGGTAATATCAGGAGGCTCTGCTCACACCGGAGTTAATCACGAGGTCGCGCGAACTTAGTTGAAGGGATAACCCCTGGATACTCGTCTAGCATCAGAGATATTTATGTGGATTCATTCGTATTTTGGGATCTTTCCTAGTGCCCATACCTCTGTGAGAGGCAATACTTTCAAGGTTTTGGGCTTTGATACCTTGCCCATATGGTGATCCAGACTTACGACTACTCACCTGTGCATCGATTATACAGTGGTTTATTAGTTGCTTGACTTAGGAATCTCATAGGTTACTTGCAGGGGTTATTCTACTTGTACCCTGAGTCAGATAGGGGTCGGACATCACACAACCTTTTTGGAGGATTACCTCTCCGGGGGGATCTGACCAACTAATTGTTAAGCCTACGAGGGCCCTTATAACTAATTATGTTACCTCCAAACTTTAGCGGGGAGTCTCAGGTCCCTCTTGGACGAGACAGACCTTCTCTAGCGAGGGAGGCCACTCAACCACTTTAGCCCGTTTGCATGCATATTGGCCATTTGACTTTTTGGTATGGTCTTTGACTACTAGTTGGCCCTAGGAGTCTGTTGTTGGTTTTATTATCATGGATAGTGGACCGCCTTTTACTCCTCCATTCACCACTACCCACTCCATGATGCCTACTCATTTCATGGGGGCAGAACCTTCTTCTTTTTACAATGGTATGCACGATTACAATGCTCAGTCCGCACCTTGGGTCCCTAGTCATTTTTTTGTTGATATGCCTTCTCATGTGCAACCCCCTCCATGGTCTACATATATGAATCCTAGCATTGGACTCGAGGGCACCATCTCTCCCATGCCCACTTCTTCGTTTGATATGAGTCGTGCTCCCATGGGAGGTTGGAACCTTCCCCCTTATGGATCCAATACGATCTATCCTCTTTCAGGAGCCAGTGCTCAGATGGGTGCTTATTCCACTTATTACACCCCACCCATGTATATTTCATTTTCCATGTCAGTCCCTTTAAACACTTTTTCTATGACAGGTCCTCAAGTACCCCCAGGTATTTCATATGGGAAGAATCAATTTTACGGTTTGGGCTACCCTCCTTACGGGGCCCATTCACAAGGGCGCAATATATATCCTCACTTGAATAATTCATATCCTACCTCGGTCTCTTTACAGACCTCAGTGATGATGCCCGTCCAGACTTCTTTGGACCACTTTGGCATAAACTACCATGTCTTTTAGGGAGTACACCAAGATCCCTTTTGGCCTGCAACGTTTTAGAACCAAACTTTTTTGGGACCTTGGAATCACATGCCGCAATCTATCGCTAGCCCTGCCACTATTAGCCACACCACTGCACCATCCCCAACCTATGCTAGTCACATTGGATATGGGTCGACATTTTCTACAAATTATGTTGACAACTCACTTTCAACCTCTGCCAATCATGTTGGGGACACCATCCTCTTCACCCCAAACCATAGCAGTGTCACGTCTCCAGGTCCTATTCATCATACAGGAGACGACTCTCTTTCCTCGGCTAGTCCCATTAAAGAGCCTAAACGTCTCAGACATAATCCTAAATTCCTTTGTAGGACTTGTGAAGGAAGTCATCTTACTCGTGTGTTCCTAGTGACTATTGGAATAACAGAGATGTGGGGCTCCCCCAAGAGCCCTTTGAATTCTGAGACACCCATGGTCTCTCCTCTCACCCCTCCTCCTTTAGCGATCCCGGTGGCCCCACCACTGCGATTTCCCTCCGACCTCACCCCCGTCTTCGAGGGTGAAGCATCTCTTGCCCCCATTACTATGAATCCTCTTCAAACTATAATTAAAGAAGTGACTACACCAGTGCCATCTCTAGTCAAACCAACTCTCCCTCAAGAGAGTGATGCACCTTCCAGTCATGTTATCAACATTCCAAGTCTTCCCCCTTCTGAACAAGAGAGATCCATTCTTCCTCCGAATACTCTCCCTCCAAGTCCTAATGAGGCCCCCTTCGACTGGGACGACCTGATGGGACATCCCATCCCCCCACCTATGTATTTTCCATTAAGAGACATTATTCGAACCATAACAGAGACTATGTACTCCGTTAGCACTTTCTCTTCCTCGACTTGGAGAGCTTTGGGCTTTTCGAAGCTTTTGTCAGCTATCCGCAAGGTATTGACTTTCGACAGAAGACCGGGATGGGAGCCTTGGCCTCCCCCTCTACATGTTGATTAGAACAATAACGAGTCTTAGTTAAGCTCTTTTCCGACTCACCTAAAAACTGAAAAGATCGCCGAGTGATTTGTCCCTTTCACACTCGTTAAAATTGGATTTGAAAGATCACGAGTCTTAATTAATCTCTTTTCCGACTCGCCTAAAAACTGAAAAGATCACTGAGTGATTTGTCCCTTTCACAATCATTAAAATTGGATTTGAAAGATCATGAGTCCTAGTTAAGCTCTTTTCTGAATCGCTATCAAAAATAGAAAATATTGCCGAGTGAACTTGTCTTTTTCACACTCGTAAATTGGATTTGAAAAGACGTCTTTCTGGCACAAGTTTACACCTTTTTCACACCAAGTAGACTAAAAGATATAAAAAAGGACATTTTTTGGTATTAAGTTGTGATTGCATCTCATGCCCTCTCTTGTAGTATTGAGCCTTTAGCCGGTTCTCGCTTTTCATTATAAACCATTGCTTAAGCAGTTTGCATCCTCAACCAAGCAAAGCCTTGTTTTTATCCTTCACAATTTTGACACCCTATACCCTGGAGGGAAGATCACCCCGAGTGTCCATATCCCGCATGCATTTCCTTGCATTAAGCATAGGTACATTCCACTGCTGGAATTAGTTTTGCTTACTTGCGACACTCGTTCCCTCCACTGTATCATAGCATTCATTTGTTATGAAAAAACAAAAACAAAGACGGGTGGGAAGGGAGTACTATATTGTGATTGGTGGCAGTCATGTCGCCTTTAAACAGAGCACAAATTTATTGAGTCCTCGCATCATCATAATTTTGGGTTTAGCATGGCCTTAGGAAGCTGATCTCACTATAGAGTTTTCTCTACCGACTGGTTACTCTTATAGTCCCTATAGAGAACATTATAGATGCCTCTTGCATCTAATTTTCACATCATTAATTATATGCTTCCAGAGTCCACCATATGTCTCATGCTCTTGTTCAAAGGAAGTCTATCAACTTGTGTCGACCACTCCTCAGAAATATTGACTTTGCATGTCGGCCATACCCTCAATTTGTCTCAAAATCACATGATACTGTGGTCTCATCATGCACCCTGTCCCTACTTTCATCATTGGTAGGTCACCTTGAACCCAACTATCGACATTTCATCATTGGTCGTTGACTAGGTGGTTTCCCTTGTGTTCAATAGAAAGAAATCTATTCACACTTTGGGATTCGTGCAGTTTCTTGGATGCCATTAGCCTTTTTGGTGGTTTCCTCACCTTTGTCAGCAGTTT
Source organism: Picea mariana (assembly GCA_032191745.1). NCBI lineage: Eukaryota > Viridiplantae > Streptophyta > Pinopsida > Pinales > Pinaceae > Picea > Picea mariana. The sequence goes on from JASDQU011103174.1 coordinate 31,255, forward strand.
TCATCATTAGCTGCTATTCAGAGGGTCTTTTTTGTGTACCACTTACATTTGGCACACGCGAAAGATGCACAGGGTCGTTGGTTCACGAACATGTTCTTCGTCCAATATCCACCAAATCATGAAGCTCCTGCTTTGTTCCTTGTGCTGACTTATGAGAGATGCCTTAAATGCTCTCCTTTCAACGGGTCTCCTTCCATCAACTTCAGCTCATTTATTCTAGATGCGAGACCTAGAGTTTTATGAGTACCTTGAGGCTTGCAGTCATTAGTGGCAGGCTCTCTCGCCATTGACAGATGGGAATACATCAATGTCTCATGATCAATGGATCTCTCAAGTGTTTGAAACCAACTCCTTTATACACATTTGTAGAGATGTACTCGGTGCCTTGATACCTACTTTCATCATCGGTAGGCTGTCTCGCGTTTGTTAATGGTATACCTCAATGATCGGTAATCAAATGATGTCTCATCGTGTTCGACCTCAACTCATTTATTCACATGATGTAGACTTGCACCATTGGCGGATAGTGTAGCAGACTTGAAGACATCACTATGTGGCCGCAACTTTTCTGAGTTGTTGCTTCCATTTCATTGAACTAGTACCTATTCGACTTCAGTGATCATGGGAGATCAGATTGTACTGCATGGTATACATATATCTTCAGATTGATTTTTGAGACTGGTTTCACTGGGCCTTGTTCGTGACTATGACAGCTCTTAGAAAAACCTATTTTCCTCCCTGAATTTGATATAGATGTTGAGCTACGAAACGTTTGTGTCAAAATACCCTTGTTGCAAGCCATAAAATACATTCACATCTACTCAAAAACCATCAGGGATTTATGCATTAAGAAACCTGGAAGGAAGTGAAAAGAGCCCCTCACTATCCAAGTAGTAGGTCAACTAGCTGAGCTAATGTCTGGGAAACCATTGGTGAATAAAAATGGAGACCCCGGGAACCCCATAGTCACCATTTCCATCAATGATATCCCTATAAAAAAAATCTTTGATCAATTTGGGGGATGCAATAAATATCATGATCATTATGAACATGGAAACATTGCAATTAGACCATTTCCGACCTACACCCACGGTAGTTGAACATGTCGATAGATCCCAGGTCAATCCTGCTAGTGTTCTTGATGATATAATGGTAACTTTAGACTCATGGGAGTATCCCATATATTTTCTAGTTATCCAACCTAAGACCAACATGGAAGGCCACCTTGTGATCCTTGGAAGACCGTGGTTGGCCATAACTCATGCTTTCATTGGTTGTAGGTCTAGAGAGATGACCATATCAAATGGATTAGCTATGAAATAACTCATTCTATACCCACATACCAAACCAATACTAGGAGATCCTTTATGGGTGCAAGAATCTTGCGAAAATGCAGAAATTGAATCTTCTAAAAAATAAGAAATTAAAAACCATAAAAATGCAGAAATTTTACATCCCCTTCTAACCATTGAACAATCGAGGGGGTTGAAAATTCAATCAAAATATGATTTTATGAGCTTGCTCTTCTCTGTTATAGATTTTACACCATTTCCTGAAGTATACCGCACCTACAATCATATTTTTCATATATATTTTCGGAAAAATTTGACCCAACAAGGACTACATCTTTCCTTATATCAGTCATCAAAGAAACTGCAGATCCATATATTGTTCCTATTGAAATAAGCCTAAAGAAGATCCTAAATATCAACCTCTATCTTGACTCAGATCACCAGGAGCAACTGATTCATGTACTACAAAAACACTTCGATGCATTTGCACGGGACTATAAAGACATGCCTGGAGTTCACCCTAGCACATGTACACATCATATCTACCTTCAGGAAAATGCCAAACCTGTCAGGAAGTCACAACATCGCATGAATCACGCCTTGAAAGACATTGTGAAAGAGGCATTATAGAAGTTACTAGATGCTAACTTTATACACCCCATATCTGATAGCAAGTGGGTTTCCCCACTAATAGTCATGCCTAAAAAATAAAATAAGTGGAGAATATGTGTTGATTACCGTGAGCTTAATAAAGCAACATTGAAAGACTATTTTTTGCTGCCCTTCATCAATTAGGTATTGGATACCTTAGCAGACAAGAAATACTTCTCCTTTTTGGACGATTTTAGCAGGTGCAATCAGATTCAGATTGCATTGGAAGACCAAAAGAAAACCACATTTACATGTCCATGGGGGACATTTGCTTTTGGAGTTTTTCCATTCGGTTTGTTCAATGCACCTGCCACTTTTCAAAGGGAAGTATTGGGTATTTTTTCTAATTTGATTCACAAGTGTGTTGAGATTTATATGGATGATTTTTTTGTCTATGGTGATTCGTTTAAGGAAGCACTTAAAAACCTAGAGAAAGTATTGATTAGATGTAAGGAAGTTAATGTTGCCTTGAGTAATAAAAAGTGTAAGATGTTGTCAAAACATGGCATTGTTCTTGGGCATCACATTTCTTTTGCAGGTATCAAAGTGGACCTGACTAAGATCAAGGTCATCGTGGACTTTCCCTCAACACATTCACCAAAGGAAGTAAGAAGCTTCTTGGGCCATGTTGGCTATTATAGAATATTTATTGAAAATTTTATGAAGATAGTTGCACCTATGTACAAATTGTTACCTAAAGATATTGATTTCTTTTGAAATTTTGAAGGAGAAGTTGTCCACAGTACCAGTGCTGAGGGGACCAAATTGGTCCCTTCCTTTCCATATTTGTACAGATGCTTCAAATAATTCCCTTGGGTATGTTTTAGGACATAAGGAGGATCATCTATCTTATGCTATTTATTAAAATAGCAAAAAAAATTCATCTGACAAGCTTAACTATACTGTCACGGAAAAATAATTCTTAGTTGTTGTACATGCTATTAACAAATTTAGGCATTATATCATGGGCTATGAATATTTTATTCACACCGACCATTCTGCCATCAAATTTCTAATGAATAAACCCATTACAAATGGTAGGATCACTAGGTGGTTACTATTGCCAGAATAATTTAACATTACCATTGTGGATAGGCCTGGTAAAGAAAACTTAGTTGCATTTTTTCTCTCTCGGATCCATAATAATGATGAAAATACTCCTATAGATGATTGTTTTCCTGACAAGAATTTGTTTTTTGTTTCCACTAACATTCTTTGGTTTTCAGAGATAGCCAATTATTTGGCCACATGAAAGTTGCCTCAACACCTCTCTCCAAGAGAAAAACAGTAAATTATCAAGAATAGTGCCACTTATTCATGGATCGAGGGAGATCTCTTCCATACTGGGCCAGATATGATTATTAGAAGGTGTGTATGACATGATGAGACATATGACATTTTGAAATTCTGCCATGATGGACCCGGTGGAGGCCATTTCATCGATAAGAGAATTGCCTACAAGGTGCTCCATCAAGGATATTACTAGTCAACAATGTTTAAGGACACCAAAAAATATGCAAGTAGATACAACAACTATCAAAGAATGGGTAATCTAGTGCAAGATGATGAGATGCCCTTACAACCCAAGTGCTTATCGAACCTTTTGAGAGATGGGCCTTGTATTTTAAGGGGCCAATCTCCCCTCCATAACGAAAGAAAAGGTACATTTTAGTTTGTATTGATTATGTAACTAAGTGGGTAGAAGAAAAATCTCTTCATTCTCCTAGTGAAAAATCAGTTATAGATTTTCTTTATGAATATCTTTTTACTCGCTTTGGTATCCCAAGAGAAATTGTGACAGATAATGGAACACAATTTACATCCAAGTCAATGCAGACCCTCACTCAACAATACTAGATAAAGCATTATAAATCTTCTCCATATCGCCTGTAGGGCAACGGGTTAGTTGAGTCTACAAACAAGGTGTTGGAAGCAATTTTGACCAATACAGTCTAGCTGCATCACAAAGATTGGGCGGACAGGCTTTTGAAGGCACTATGGGATTATAGAACCACATGGAGAAATACCACAGGCTTTACTCCGTATGAGTTGGTGTATCACAAGCATGTTATTTTTCCTATCGAGCTTCAAGTGAATACCTTTAGGATAGTTTCACAATTGGGCATAGATTTATCAGATGCAAAGAAATAAAGAATATCTCAACTCAATGAACTGGATGAAATTAGGCAAGATGAAGTTCAACACACTATTCGGGTACAGGAACAACGAGCTCGATGGCATGATAAATTCATCAGGAAGAAGGTTTTCAAGACCAGTGATTGGGCTCTCCTCTTTGATTCTCAGTTTAAAAATTTCATAGGAATATCACTGTGAGGTGGTTGGGACCTTATGAAATTGATACTATCTTCAACAATGGATGAATCGGGATTAAAAAAATTGATGATCAACATATCTCTTTTGTGGTCAATGGTCATCGACTAAGATTGTATCACAGTCCTATGTCCAAGAAAATTTTTGTACAAGATATTTTGCAGCAGTCTGAAATGGAGGTAGTGGGTAGGGGGTCTCCCTCTCCCTCTCCCTCTCCAACCTCTCTTTGAATCCTTTCATTTCAGCTTTCTAAATGTATGTACATAAGAAAAATAAAAAAATATACAATTTTTTTTATAAAACAAAGAAAAAAAATAATATATATATATATATATATATAAGAAAAAGTAAAGAAAAAACATAGTCTAGCTTGTCTAAAAACCAACTTGCTAGTAGGTTGGCCCATAATAAAACTGTTGCTCTCAATTGTCAGGTTTTACCTCATGCTCTTCAAATCGTTTTGTTTACTCTCGTGTCAGATGATAGGGGATGCATTAAGGCCCTCCTTCTGACACATTTGCCTCCATCGACTTTATCACATCATCTGGGGGATCAAAGTCAGAGATTCATATGGTACCTAGGGGCTTGCATACATCAAAAAGTTCCCTCGCCGACAATAGTGGGAATTCATTAATGCCTCTTGTTTGTCAAATCTTGCAGGACATTGGATGTCAACTCATTAATTCATGCCCAACAAGTTGTACCAGGGGCACCTTGACTCTCATCGTCATCAATGGTGAATAATATTGCATTGGTTAACAACTTTAATGATTGGTTGGTAATCCAATTATTTCCCTCCATCTTCTACAACAACACATCTTTCACATGGATGGATTTGTGCCAAAGGTTCGAGTTCGTGGTGAAGACTATTTGGTTAGGATCTTGATGACAGTTTGCAAAAAACAGTGTGAATAAAAAGGAGGTTGGTTATAGGGTAGTTGTGAC
>JASDQU011103176.1:0-14549 GCA_032191745.1 Picea mariana
ACTGGTCACATCACTGTTCTGCTACACTGCGCTACTCTGTCTGCATCAGTGTATTATGCACACTCCTTGTGCTTTTTGTTCTTTTTCCTTTTATTCTCTCTGCGCCATGTCTCTTCAATGCACCATTCCCCTTCTGTGCTGTGCTATGACTCCTTCTTCACACCTCAATCCCTCACAACAACAACAACCCCCATCTCTTCTTTTTTCTGCATACTTATAGTCTCTATCCTCCTTGTGCATGCTCTCTTGCCATGCTTCTGGATACTCTCTCCATGTCAAGTGCTCTACCTGATCATCATGGAAACTCTTTAGCTTCTCTGGCGGTTTCACTCCTGCATCCATCATCACTGGGTGTTATCTCAAGATTCCTCAGCTTCTCTGGCAGTTAAGACTATTCGTCTTCTCTGTCATAGACGAGCTCATCCTCTGGCATAAACCATCATTTGTTTCTAGCATTTACACTGTGAAGTGCAACAGTAGCCCTCCGATCTTATTCAAATTCATTTGCATTGTTGAATTGACTTCATTGAAACTTGCGTTCATTTTTCCATTTCGCACTTCGGCATTTTGGGATCCCTGTGGTGAAGATTTCGTTACTCTCCATGTCCTGATCCCTGAAACTCCGAAATGGAGCTTGTATGCACTAGCTCCTTCCTCCATCTTCTGCCGATGTGACCACAGGCTAAGCCAAAACGTGTTTCACATTTCAGAATTTCGGCAATTCGACAATTCGGCTTCTCGACTCTCCAAGTCACGATCACCGAAACTACGAAAAAGGAGCTTGCCGCTTCAAGATTTTCTCTAAATCTCTTCGACCATGTGACTACAAGAGGTGACCGAGCACTTATCCATATAGTGCTTTCGTGATTTCTCTTTTCGGCACTTCGACGTTCCTGTGGCGATGAGTTCTTGATGCTCCATGTCCCGGTATCCGAAGCTCCGAAATGGAGCTTGGTTGCACTAGCTCCGATCATTTTGGCCTTTCGTGATTCTTGCGATGAAGAGTCTCGTCACTTGAATCTTCCAACTCCCAATATCCAAAGCTTTGAAATGGAGTTAGATCAATGGTCCACACCCTAGATGATTCGACGGTCCAGATCTCTTCGTGATTTCGCACATTGCGATTTTTACATTCTTGATGTGAGAGTTCTTGACAACTCCAACTCCCGGTATTCCGAACCTCCGTTATGGAGTCTTTGACATTTTGTGATTTCGCATTTCCTGACTTTGGGTTTCGTGACTTCGGGACTCCTGTAGTAAGAGGTCTTGACATCCCCAACTCCTGGTATCCGAAATCATTCTCCTTCTTCTAGGATTTTGGCGTTTCGCATTTCGCGATTCCGGGACTCCTGTGGTGAAGTGTTTTGACACTTCAACTCCTGGTATCCAGAACTTTCTCCTGATTTCGGGATTTTGGTGTTTCTCATTTTGTGATACCGGGACTCCTCTTGGGAAGTGTTTTGACACTTCAAGTCCCGGTATCCGGGACTCCAAAATGGAGTTATTTCCCCGTCTGTAAAACTCTTGTTGATGTGCCTCTTTCAGGATTTCGGATTTCGCAACTCCGGGACTCCTGTGTTGAAGAGTCTCAACTCTTGACTTCTCAATCTCCCAGTATCCGAAACTACAAAATGGAGTCGGATCAACGTATTCCAGCGTTTCACATTTCGCCATTTCGACATTCTGTCGTGAGTTGCTTCCTTGACTCCTCCAATGCCCGGTATCCGAAACTCCAAAATGGAGTTTACGCTTATGATATTTCCATGCAATTATCCCTCTGCTGTTGATATTCTTTTCATGCCTGTTTGCCATCAAATAAACAAGCACACTCTTTCACTCTTCGTGCACCTCTGCACTATCTCTTCTGAGCTTACGTTGTCCCTATTTTTCCATCGCAACATACTCTGATCTTGCCATCAATGACAAGCACATCTTCCTGAAAACATGCCAACAAACCTATGGACGAAGTAGCCGACATACATGCCATATCATATGATAGGAAAATGAAGGCTATCGTCCAGAGGACCACCAATAACAGGAGGATTACTTTAGATATCTCCATCCTCATCACTACAAAGGAACAACTAATCAATACAGAACATGCTAAGATGTACGAACTCATCGGTGCAGGGATGGAAATCACAAATGCCACCCTGAACAAAACTAAAAGAGATGAAGAGGAGCCAGCCACTGCCCTGAAGGAACTAAAACATTCACGCCACTTGGATAAGTACTATCAGGACACCACACAGGCCACGATGTACCTAAGGAGAAAATTCAAGGAGGCCTATAGTAAATTCGCAGATGGACGACACCTATTCAATATAAGGATAACCGATCTTCAGGAAGATACCATGATGGCACTTGTGACATGAAAAGATATGGAGAGGTGGTATGAGAAAGTGCAACAGGCCGTGGAAAAAATCAAGTATATTAGCACAGTGCAAAAGGGCCAAGACGCTGAAGAGCACAACATCCGGGTGTTAAGGGAAAGCAACATCGACCGCAATATCCTTAAACCCTAAGAAAACTATTTTCGATGTCGAGGAAGGTAAATTGTTGGGACACATCATATCTCAAGCAGGCATTCACATAGACCCATAAATAATTGAGGCTATAGCTCAGCTTTTGTTGCCTCACAACAAGAAGGCTATGCAGTCGTTCTTCGGGAAAATCAATTTTGTGAGAAAGTTCACTCCCAATTTCGCGGAGACTATCAAATCCCTACAAAAAATGATTCGTAAGAATGATGAGTTTAAGTGGGATGATGAACGGAAGAAGGATTTTGACAATATTAAAACTGCAATCTCGCAAGCCCCAGTACTACGAAGTCCTGATTTCAACACAAATTGCTTCCTCTATACTTTCTCTTCCGACCAATCATTAGCCGTAGTATTAACTCAGACGGATGATGAAAAAAACGAAGCCCCAGTATCGTTCATGAGCACTAACCTCCAAGGTGCTGAACTTAACTATCCTTCTATAGATAAACAAGCTTATGTGGTTTATAAGACAGTAAAACATTTCAGATCTTACATCCTCAAGAACCACACCAAAGTAATTGTGCCTCACCCTACAGTCCAATCCCTATTTATTCAATAGGAGATGGGGGAAAGAAGAGGAAATTGGATCGCAGTAGTTCAAGAATTTGATCTAGATATAAAACCTGCTAAACTAGTTAAAGGACAAGGGTTATGAAAACTGGAAGCTGAAGCTCAAGACCAAGTAAATGAAGACCTCGGATGGGAGAATGAAATGGTATTATGGCGTGGAGAAGCTTCATACATTTCCCCAGGATGAGAGTCTTGGTATGAGAAACTTAATTATCTCCTACACCATGGGACTTGTCCGGAAAAACTCAACCCTAGGAAAGGAGAGCTCTCAAGTTAAAATCTGCACAATATTGCCTCATAAAGTCCATACTCTTCCGAGTTAATTATGATGGGGTTCTTTTGATATGCTTCGAACGTGAAGATGCAGATAAAGTTCTAAAGGAGCTCCATGATGGCCCTGTTGGGGGACATTTTGCAGGAGACACTACCACTCATAATATACTGAGAGCTGGTTATTATTGGCCCACATTGTTTAAGGACGCTTACACACATGATAGAAACTGTAAAACTTGTCAAATATTCGCTGGGAGAGAGAAGAGAGCAACGATCCCACTCCAACCAGTGACCGTTTCTAGTCCTTTTGAGCAATGGGGGTTAGATATCATAGGAGAAATTACACCAAGTTCTTCAAAACAACATAAGTATATACTTACTGCCATCGATTGCTTCACAAAATGGGCAGAGGCCATTCCTCTCACTCATGTAAATGACAAGGTGGTAATCCAATTCATAGAACAACAACTAATCACAAGGTTCGGTGTCCCTTCTGTCCTTGTGTTTGATATTGCAACTTATTTTTCTTCCACCTTATTAACAGAGTTTTCCTTAGACAAATGAATTATAATTAGATACTCTGCAAACTATTATCCAAAGGGAAACATAGTGGCATAATCAACTAATAATAACGTAGTGAGGATATTGAAGAAAACAGTTGCAGACAACCAGAGGAATTGGCATAATCTACTCCATAATGCTTTATGAGAAGATAGAGTTACACCCAAGGAAGCTATAGGGAATTCCCCATACTTTCTAGTTTACATACATAAAACCATTCCCCCAAACGGGTTATATCTCCCATCTCTTCAACTTGATCAGAAGTCCATGGGGGATCCCTCATCAACCTTACAACGAAGAATTGACACCCTACTCATGTTAGAAGAAGAAATGGAGAAAGATAAATCAAAATTCATAGCCCACCAGCAGATAGTTAAAATATGGTTTGATAAGCATAAGGCTAAAGAGAAGAATTTTGAAGTAGGATACCTAGTCCTGAAGTGGGACAGAGAAAACGAGCCTAAAGTAAAACATTCTAAGTTTCAAAATCTATGGCTCAGACCTTTTCAGGTGGTTGAGAATATTGGGTTAGGTACGTACCAACTACAGAATCTGAGGGGGGAATCCGAATCTCTCCCAGTAAATGGCCAAGCCCTTAAACAATATTTTTGTTAAAAAAAAAACAAAAAAAAATTTTAATTTGTTTACTTTTGATGCTTCGATTTATCTTTTGCATTTATACCTTTTTGTTTGTCTTTTGCGATCATTCTGCTGAGATTTTGAAATATTGTTTTTAGTGAGACAATGGTTGACCTCAAATCATGCGACATAGCGAACTCTCTTCCCAACTCGTCGCTCACATACAACACGAGAAGCGTTTGGGATCCTGCAATTGTCTCTAGGGGCTCTCTATCTAACCTGCACAGATGAACAAATTTGGAGACATGCAACAGTGTCTGCTTGGTGGTTTGGTAAAAAACCTTAAGGGAAAGATGACAATATGGAAGGGACTACATGCACCTAAAAGATGGAGCTAGTAAGTTTCACCTTAAGCATCTCATTTTTTGCAAATAACAAACGCCCTCCTCTCCTGCTTGATCAAGGAATTCTCCTGAAATAAAAGTCAACTATATCAAATGAGAGCATAGTAGGAGAGGGTATGCAGATAGCTCTGTCAGGGCTATGGATGCTCGCTGACAGTGGAGAAAGGTGTGTGACGTTGGGGTGACTCCGCTGGGGCTATGGACGCTCGTTGACAGTGGAGCAACGTCGTAGAAAATGAATGAAGGTAAAAAAAAAGCCTAGTGCCTGTGAATGCTCTACTAGAATCTTGTCAAAAGAGGGCATGAGTAAAGGTTACATGAAAAGAAGGTGTAATAAAGGTTAAAAAACCCCATAGGCAGGCCCAAATGCATTAACCAAGGAAATTCCAAATGCAAAGGTAAAGAAGCTTTGATGAAAACCAGATAAGTTCTTCATCAACTTTTGCATCAGCCGAGCCCGAGGAAAGAATAGAGTTTCTACTTTCGCCCAATAAGTCTCCATTTTTTGAGCACTCAACACACCCTAAAAATCCTATGTCAAAGTTTACTTTTTGGGTACCACTTGATCTTTTTCACTGAGTAATTCGACTTCATTGTGAAAATGTTGCCCTTGCTTATCATCTTGACTCTCATTAAGTCTTTCAAAGTTTGCTTGAATATATGAAAACCCATGAATTAAAAGGATTAAATTTTAAATAAAGAATCAACAACCAAAACATTTCACCCGATGCACCCAGGATTCAACATCGGAAGGAATTAAAAGATGAAATAAATTCACTTAAAAAAAAACCACAGTCGCCAAGCACCGATCTTCATCGGCATCGGCAAAAGGAAGTTTTATTTCCCGACAAACATCATACAAGGATATCGCTGATAACCGATCCCCTTCGGCCTCAGTAAAAGGTCAAGGGAGTAATGTTCAGAAGGAAAGGAAATGATATCGTCGATGGTTGATAACTGACACGCTTGTCGAAATTGGAAAAATCTGAATCACGCTGAACATTGCGACCACACCAAGGAGTTTGCCTCTATCACTGATTCCTGAAGCGTTTCGGCATCATAAAATTTTCGAATACGCTAACCCAAAGGAAAATACGCGATAGGTTTACCCCCGATCGCCGATCCCAGACAAATTTTTGGCATCGACGATCCAAGGTTTAGTTTAAGAATGCACAAATGGAGGAAAGTCCCGACTCCGACTAATACTTGCGAGTTAAGTCACCAGCTTCCATTTCCATGTGTACCAAGCCAGTTTTGCCACGTCAACACCGTACAATGAAATCGATTGACGTCGAAGGTTTTTGGCAGAAGGATATCAACGAAAACACCCATAACACATCACCAATCCCTTTTTTTCCACTAGGAAAGCGACACAATGGGACATTTTAGCGCTAGATACGTTTAGATTCATATCATTTAAGGGACTGATTAATTCCAAATATCGCATTAGTTGCTACTTCGTGTGAGAATCAAAAGGACCATTTGAATTAACTAATAGAACGCATCACTCGCCGTGCTTCCGCCGTCAACCCACGATGATTTAAATTTGTAGAGATTTGGCGACAGATTTGTTTGAATTTCACTCATCACTTGAATTAATTGGTTGATAGGACTGGTAAGTTCTTTCCAATTTGAATTCTCTTGAGCCATTGTAAACAAGACCATTTTGTGTGCAAAGGAGTTTCAGAGCATCCAGAGGAGTGAGATGAGCGATTCAAAAGCTTCTGAGATCCTATGAGCATTAAAATTCAAGGTTTAACAAGCGTTATAGGAACAATGAATACAAGAAAACCAACCACCAAGTGATCTCCGAGAGCGCTGAAGATAAAGGAACCAAAGGTGGGAGAAGGCTCTTCCCCAACATCTGCAAAACAATTAAAATTTACCCCAAGGCTGGAACCAGTCATCGGGAAATCCACCAAGAAGGTTTTCACTCAAACTCCATCCTTTGGAGACACGTAAACAAGAAAAGGGACCAAGGAAACACTCCCGCATTGGGGAGATATCTTCAAGAAAATCAGTCGGGAAGATGTCTCGGAATATATTCTGCACAACGACCCCGACATGAGGAAGCTCGATGATGAAGTTTTTCTGAACATTCGAAGATCATACTTGCACATGGTGGCAAGCAGAACTATAGTGTTACCCTGCATAGAACTCCTAAAGTGGCTCATCGACCACATGGACACACAAAAATGTCTGATTAACGACGTCAATGGAAAGTGTGTTGGGGTTTTCCTTCTGGTAGAGGTGCAGAGTTATTACAAGCTTAAAGACCCGGAGGAGTGACTGAACACTGACTTCGTTGTAATATTCTACGAGCGCCACGACATTGGCCGAGTGATGGCTTCGTGGTGGAAAGAAGATAAAAAAGACACCAATCGGACCTCCGGCTGGTACCATACGACTAACTTAAGGGATCCGTATATATATCTAATGGATCTGATCTGCCATTCGTATGGGGAGAAAGATTGTTCCAAGTTTTTAGAGGCATGGATTCCTCTAGCTTACATAGTGGCCATTTCCAGGAGAGATTTCAATTGGGGAGCCATCATTTCAAAACAACTGAGCATTTGCATACAACAGGCTTAGACGCTGAAAGAAGGAGAAACCCCATCCTTTTACATGGCTTCTTATTTATTGGATGTCATTTGCGCCAAAAATGTCTTTGCCGACATGAATTTGAGATGGCATGCCTCAGAACTCCCAGTCCATGGTTACTTCAGCATTTTGTGGGAGAAGAGGTACACAAAATCATACTCTCTCATTTGCGATGAATTCACCGCACACATTCATTTTATTCTTTTTAAGAGAGAATGCCCAAGACTATCGGCTGTGGCCTTAAAGATGATATCAAAGGTTGGCCACTAGTATCTGGATGAGCATGATACCTATATCAGAGTTTTCGGAGCCACCAAAGAACCACACCTTTTACCCGTGCATTTTACTGATTGACTAGTGGTAGGGTAAATATGCTACCAAACTATCCTACAAGGCTACAATACTACCCTGGTGAAGGAAAGAAATGAGCATTTATACCTTATGGATTCCTTATAGGTTGCTACCTGGTAAAAGACACCACCCAAGATAAGCAAGAAGGACTGAGTCAATTAGAGTTTCGATTCCAAACCGACCATTTCCACAAACATGACCCAAAGGGTCTAGTCTTGAAACATGCATCCCAAGTATTGTCCTATTTTTCTTATGCCCACGACAAATTCAAAGATGAGGTCTTCACAAAAAATGATCAGGATTGGGATGAAGTCGTCGCAAGGATGGATGACCCAAAGATGACCAGGTTCAGAACCAGGAGCCTAGATGAACAGATGACGATCCTAGAACAATCAGGTCAAGAGGCCCTTAGGCCCAGGGAAGAAATGATCGCAACCAAAGTAGCAGAAGCCCCCCGGGTAGCGGCTGAAGCAGCAGAGATTCCCCTGGTAACCCCGATGAAAGATAGAAGTTCCCCCGAGGCTCAGGACATGTGGGAGAGGGGGTTACTCATGTTATAACATGCACATCGGATCATTGACCAGTTGCAAGATGATCCAAACATCACAAACATGGCAATGCTCCCTACCGAAAACCCGGGTGAGAGCTAGACGGGTCAGAGCGGTCCTGAATTCATGGACCTTGATGAAATTACTGATTTAGATGACCCTAAATTTACAATGCCACCAAACGGATAGCCAACAGGTGTTTCGGCTTGGCCAGGGACCATCGAAGCATTGAAGAGGATTGATGTGTCAAACCCCTTAAGTGAGATGATAAATATGTATGAGAATGATGAGAGCCCAGAAGTATCTCTCAAGACCCCTGTGCATATCGAAGAATAAAAGGGACCAGAGAAGACATCTTCCCTTGTTCCTGATGCCCAAATTCATAAGATTCCATAGAAGTAACAAGAAGCCGAGAGTGTCCTAGACACTAAGCTACCAGATGCGCCAGAGACCCAAGCAGGCAGTCTGAAGGACAAGCTGGGGCCGAACAATCCAAAGGAAGGAGCCGCACAAATGGAAATCGGCGTCTCAATGACCGATGAACAAGAAAGTATCGAGTCTATCCCCGTCGCCTCTATTTCAATCAATACTCAAATCCCCGATGAGTGATAGAGAAAATCTGAGCCTTCAGAGAGCAGGAAAGAAACTCAAGAACCTAGTCTGGAAAAAATATATACCATCGAAAGTCTAGGAAATACACTCACCTGGAGAGATCAACAAATCCCTGAACCTGTGGATGAAGTAGCCGACATACATGCCATATCTTATGATAGGAAAATGAAGGCTATCATCCAGAGGACCACTAATAAGAGGAGGATCACTTTAGATCACTCCATCCTCATCACTACAGAGAAAAATCTGATCAACACAAAACATTCTAATACATCCAAACTCATCGACGTAGGGATGGCAATCACAGATGCCACCCTGGACATAGCTAAAAGAGATGAAGAGGAGATGGCTTCCACCTTGAAGGAACTAGAACATTTGTACCACTTGGCTAAGTACTATTAGGACCCCACACAGGTCGCGGTGTACCTAAGGAGAGAATTCAAGGAGGCCTATAGAAAATTCACATATGAACATCACCTATTCACTAGAAGGATAGCCGAGATTCAGGAAGATACCCTCACGGCACTTCCGACGTGCAAAGATATGGAGAGGTGGTACGAGAAAGCGCAACATGCCATGGAAAGAATCGAGTATATTATTGAGGTGCAAAAGGGATGAGATGACGAAGAGCACGACATCTGGGTGTTAAGGGAAAGTAGCATTAATCGCATCAAGAAGTCAGTTGATTATTGGGAAAGAATGGTTCGGAAGCCTCATCGAGAGATTCGAGAAAAATGGGCCAAGTGCGAGAAGAGCTGGGTCAAAATCAACAAGGCGATGAAGGACATCAGACTCCCCGAGTTTGGCATGCCAAGATAATGGGTAGGCCCCCAAATAAAGGCAGGACCATTATCTGTAATGATTTCCAAAGGAAGTCTAAATTTGGAAAAAATATTAGTTTCAAGAAAAGAGACCACCTGCTCATCCTGCGAATGTTTAAGTAGGACAACTTCAGTCAATTTCGTAAATTAGTCTGTGCCTGTCAATATAAAGACTTGTCCTGCTGAAGATGGAGGATTAATAGGAACAATAAATTCCAAACCCCATTTTGAAAAAGGAAATTCGGGGAAGACAGGTTGTAAAGGCATAGCAGAAAGACATTCTTTCCCAACAATTTTTTGGCACTTGTTGCAAGATCTTGAAAAATTATAAGAATCACGAAAGATTGAAGGCCAATAGTACCCTTTTCTGATAATCTTAAAATCAACAGTTTTAGCAGAAAAGTGACCTCCTATATGAATAAAAAAATTCGAAGAACCATGAGTTTCTTGCAACAATTTTTGTGTTTCCTCATTGTTCACACAATGAAGTAACATACCATCAACAGATCTTCTAAAAAAGAAGTCTCCTATAATTACGTATCTAACAGATTCGAGGAAAATCCTTCTTCTTTGATGAGTGTCTAAGTTATTTGGACATCTTTGATTTTTCAAGTATTTAACCAAATCTTTATACCAGGGATGTTTAGACACATGAAGGATTTGATTGTCAATGTAAAACAATGCCGATAGAGATCTATCCTGTTCATCAATTTCTTCACTCATTTCAGCATGCTGAGATAAGTGAAGGGCTAAGTCATGTACCTTGATAGTTTTATAAGTCATGATGGTTAGATCATGTTCCTGAATCTTTGCAAGCCAATGTGAAAGCTTTCCTGAGAGACAAGTCTGTGAGAGTAAGAACTTGACAACAAGTAAAGGGACTTTTACCAGCGTATGCTTACCTAAGATGAAGTGGATAATTTTTTCAACAACTTTAACAAGAGAAAAATCATGATTTTCAATAAAAGAATATTTAAAATCATCATCAGACAAGATTTGACTCATGTAAGCCACTGGTTTTTCATTATCTTGGTCATCACATTGAAGGAGGATAACATAAATTGTTTCCTCTGTGGCTTTAGTATATATTATAAATTCTTTCTCAAAATATGGCTTCGCCAAAACCGATGTGAAACTTATTTCTTTCTTGATCCCTACGAAATCATTTTCTACATCATCTGTCCAAGAAAAGGAACAATCTTTCTTACAGAGATTTTGAATTGGCTTGACCATTACAACAAAATCAGGAACAAACCTATGGAAAAATTTAATAACATCGATAAAAGTGTTGGGTATGTGTTATATTCTTTGCACGAGTAGTAGTGTTTTTGCATTGCACCGTGTGTGCAGGGGGGTTTGGGGGCAGCGCCCCCGAGAAAATTTTTTCTTCCTTGGGAAACATGTCACATATTTAGGTGTTTTTTCAGCACATGGTTTTTTTTCGATGGTTTTCTATTTCCGGTTAAGGAATTATGGTTGTTGACTAATACATGTCATTGGGTTAGGGTTTTGGATGTTGTTGGCTCCTATATGTATATTGTATTGTAAACAATTTATTATGATGAATGAATATAAAATATGCTGGTTTTCCTGGTTTGGGTTTCCAGGGGAAAAATCTCTATGTAATGTTTGTATTTACCATTGTATATTTTCTGTTCTTTTACTGAAAATATGTTTGCAGTAAATATTGTACAAGGTTAAAGTATACATTTGGTATCAGAGCTTTGTTGGCTTCAGGGGGATGCCTTTGTGGTCAAGGGTTTGGATGGGGATTGTGATAAGCCTTGTTACAGTGCGAGATCTGTGGTATTGATTTTTCAGGTGAAAAGAAATGGAGAGAAATTTGAAAATGGAGTTTGAGAAGTTTAATGGGAAAATTTTTGAGCTATGGAAGCTCAAGATGGAATATCTGTTGGTGGATAGAGATCAGTGGATCACAATAGATCCAGGAATTGAACCTATAGGAACTTCAATAGATGACTGGAAAAAGTTGATTCAGAAGGCAAAGAGCACAATCCGACTGTGTCTCTCAGATTCAGTATTACTGAATGTTTCAGAGGAATCTACAACCAATGATTTATGGGATAAGTTGGGGAAGTTGTATCAGTCTAAGTCCCTAGTAAATAAATTATTCCTGAGAAAGAAGTTGTATAACCTGAGGATGAGAGATGGAGACTTGGTGGCAGAGAATTTTAACACCTTCAATACTGTGGTAAGTCAGTTAGTATTTGTTGATATTAAAATTTCAGATGAAGATAAATGTATCAGTTTACTGTGTTCTTTACTAGACTCGTGGGATAGTCTGGTTGTGGCCATAGGTAGTAATGCAACTTCCTTGAAGTTTTATGAAGTGGTCTTATTCTTGTTGTCGGAGGAAATGAGACGAAAGAATATGGAAGGACAGAGCACATACACATTATTTGCAAGAGGACATTCCCAGGAAAGAAATAGATCTAAGTTCTCAAGTGGGAGATTTAATTCTAAGGGTAGATCTAAATCTCTAGGAAATTTTGTAAAGGTATGTTGGAGATGTGGAAAAGAAGGGCACTACAAGAAGCAATGTAGATCCAAAGTTGAGAAAAAGAAGGGATCTGAAGAATCTCCTTCTATAGAAGAAAAGACCTCCAAGGAAGAAGGAGGGGATGTGTACTTGGATTCTTCAAGCACACATGTAGATCACGAGGCATGGTTGGTTGACTCTGGTGCATTCTTTCATATGACTCCCCACAGGGAGTGGTTCTACGAATATGAAAGGTATGATGGAGGTAATGTATTCTTAGGTGATGATTTGACAACCAGAATCATAGGACGAGGAAAATTCAAGTTGAGGCTCATAGATGGAAGGATTAGAACACTTCCTGGTGTTCTACACATCCAAAGTTTGGCTACAAATTTGATTTCTGTAAGAAAAATGGACGATGCAGGGGTAAAAAAAATATTTGAAAAGGAAACATGCAGGATGGTTCGAGGAGCAATGGTGTTGATGAAGGGAGTTTGGTTTGGAACTTTGTATAAGCTACAAGGAATTACTATTCGTGATGGGTGTAATAGTTCCATTGTTCCTGATATTGGAGTTGAAGAAGAAATAACTCCTACAATATATGGAGAAAAGGTTATGTTTTGGCATCAAAGACTGGGGCATATTGGAGAAAAGGGTCTTCGACTACTACATAGTAAAGGTATGGTTGAAGGTATGTATAACTGCTCTCTAAATTTTGATTTCTGTGAACATTGTTTATATGGGAAGAAGAATCAGTTAAGATTCCCCTCTGGTGCAACGAGGGCAAAAGGAATTTTACAGCTAGTTCACAATGATGTTTTTGGACCTGTTTTGGTCCCATCATTGGGAAAATCTGTGTACCATGTCTCATTTATATATGACTTCTCGAGGAATACTTGGATATATTTTCTTAGGAATAAATCTGAATTCTTTGACAAGTTTAAAGTGTTTAAGGCTCTTGTTGAGAATCAAATAGAGAAAATAATGAAGGTGCTGAGGACATATAACGACGAAGAGTTTTGCGGGAATGAATTTGAATAATTCTATAAGAAGTGCGATATAGCAAGGAAGAAGACTATTCCATATGCACCTCAACAAAATGGAGTTGCAGAAAGGATGAACGGGACATTGATGGAAAAAGCAAGGTGCATGCTCAGTGGTGCTGGGTTAGGGAAAAAATTCTAGGAAGAGGCAGTGGGTACTGCATGTTACCTGGTCAACAGATCACCCTCATCAGCGTTGGATGACAAGACTCCACAAGAGGTATGGACTGGTAAGGAACCTTCTCTCACACATCTCAAGGTATTTGGCTGTGATGCATATGTTCCAGAGGAAAACATGAGTAAGCTAGATAAGAAGACTGAAAAGTGTATCTTTATTGGATATAAAGATGGTCTCAAAGGTTATAAGATTTGGAACCTAGAAACTAAGAAGGTAGTGTATAACCAATATGTGGTATTTAGATAAATGAAGGATGTTGTTAAATAGGAAGTCCTACCAAGTAAGGAAGAACTAGAAAAAATAGAATTTGATTTAAACGATGATGAGTCAAACTCTACAGAAGAACATGAATCAGAGGAAGAAGATCCTCATACTCCAGTATTGAGGATATCAGTTCGAGAAAGAAGGCTACCAGAAAGGTATACTCCATCTGATTTTCGTTTAAATTTTGATTTTTCTATTACTGATGATGATCCTAGAACCGTCAGGGAGGCATTGGATTCAGAGGATGGAAATATATGTAAAAGGGCCATGGATGAAGAAATGGAATCTTTGGATAAGAATGAGGCTTGGGATCTAGTGGAGTTGTCGACTAGAAGAAATCCCATTGGAAGCAAATGGGTATTTAAAAAGAAGCTGAATGCAGAAGGAAAAGTGGAGAAATACAAAGCTCGGTTAGTAGCAAAGGATTATTCCCAGGTTGAGGGAATTGATTTTGGTGATATTTTTTCTCCTATTGCCAAGTTAACCTCTATAAGATTTCTGTTATCTGTTGTTGTTGCATTTGATTTTGAAGTAGAATAGATGGATGTGAAGACAAAATTCCTACATGGGGATTTGAAAAATGAAATCTATATGAGGCAACCAAAAGGTTATGTTGTGAAGGGAAAGAAGGAGCCGATATGCAAGCTGAAAAGGTCCTTGTATGGTTTAAAACAATCACCAAGGATGTGGTATTCACAAGA
>JASDQU011103177.1:2272-30421 GCA_032191745.1 Picea mariana
AAATGCATACTAATGCATACTAAAGAAACACACTTTTACCTAACGACATATTAGACCAAGTAGATCTTAACTAACTCCTAAGTGTCTAAATATCCTAATAGATTTCGGGCTAGATACCCTGCCTTTACATGTGGATCGGACTATCGACTGTTTCCCCAGGCATCACTATAGTAATTGGTAACCGTAGTGGCCTTTCTCTTTAGGTTCTTTACACAAGGTGAATGTGGAGGGGCAAGTCTTCACGGTACCTGGAATCGACATTGGCCAAAATCACTCGGGCTCCTTGGAGGGTATACCCACGATTATGTGTGGAAGATTGCACCAAGGCGTAAGTATGTTAAGCAGGTCGTCAACATAACTTTTCCACCCGCTCTATCTCAACCCTTTCTTACTTTGATCTCGCAACGTTGGATTTCATCACCAACTAGTGAGTTCGTTGTGAGAAAGTTTTGTTTGCTTGCTTGCTTACTATATTTTTAGCATGTGCTGTTTGTTTTCCCTAGAAGACTCTAGGTTGGATATTTATATAATGGCATCAATTCCTGAAACGACCAATGAAGGAACCCCTGCTCTAGTGGAACCTTTTGTTTTTCCTTCTTACAGAAACATTGGTCCTCCTCACATTGCTACTTTGAGCCTTCCAGGCCTAACAATTGTATTTTTGGTGTGGTTGTTTTCAACTTAGGTAGTCCCAAATGCAGTTAGTGCTTCATTTGTAAGAACTTTCCCCCAAGAACATCAAACTCATGCTCATCCTTCACCATCTTAACCAGTAAGATCTTCTTCACCTTCTCCACTTGCAAGGTCTTCTTCCATTTCATCTTCTTCGTCGAGTGAAATCTCTAAAGCTAGTAACTCTATGGATAAGAAGAAGAAGAAAAGGAAGAAAAAGAAGAAGAAAAAGAAGCAAGGATCTAAAATTCCAACCACTACCGGACACGTTGGAAAGAAACCAGTTACTGTTGATCGTGTTGGGAGTGTTGATGATGTCAATATCACCCAAACAACCCATAATCCCAAGTACCCTTGCAGGCTTTGTAAGGGTAGACATATTCTTAAGGATTTCCCTGGTCTATCCAAGTTTATAGAAGCATGGTTTACACACCCTAGCCAACCCATGTTGTCAACCTCTGAACAACATGTTGGTGACCTCTTGTCAACTAGTCATGATATAGTTGGGAAAAAGAAAAGTAGAGTCAAGTTCCCATGCATGTTATGCAAGAGAATTCATCTAACTCACCTTTGCCCTCGTATGGATGAAGTCTCAAAATTACTGGAAGATGTAATTGGTTCCCAAGCTCAACTTCTAGCTGCTTATCGCAAGCTTATTCTCGACCCACATGTAGTTGATGGAATGATCAATTCGACCCCTATGTTGATCAATACAGTTGATCATGTACTCAATCTAGTCACGTCCTTAGTTGATACAGTTGACGAAGTGGTTGATCCAGTCCCATCCTCGGTTGATCCCACTCTCCCGTTAGAGAGAGAAACCAAAGAAGTCGATCCTTTTCTACCTATCAACCCCATTCTCCCTGTTGGATCCGCCCTTGTTTTATTTTTATCCTTCACAATTTTCAATTTTGATACTTGAAATCTAAAGATGGTCTTTTTATTTTTTCCCCCGAGACTTTGAAAACTCTGCAACCTGGTTACGTAAGCAGCGATACTTTTATACTCTCGAAACAAATCCACTTTCATAAGAATGTCGCTCTCTTTGTTTTACTTCGGGATCTCGCAAGTCGGATACTATAACCCATGAATTCACACGTCCTGAGTCACGAAACGACGAAGTTGTTTTAAATTTTCACTCAAGACAGTAACCAAAGTAAAATCTTTTAACTCAATGATTAGACGTCGTCGGGGTTTCACGCCTCGGCGTTCGCCAAGTTTGAATTTTTATTTTTACAGCTCCAAGAGCCAAGAACGCGAGGTTATTTCGGGCTAACCCTGGTCAAGGATTAAAGGAAAAAAGGCTAACCATGGTTAAAATCTGTTCTCTGCGTTTCGCCACTCGGCACTATACTTTCGAAAGTTACGGTGTCTAAAACCCCGACTCACGAAGTCGCGACGTAATTATAACATGATTAATTAATCGCCTAATCTAAGATTTTCTTCCCCTTAATTGAGTCTTAATTATCACCATCTCGCGGTTTCGTGACTCGGCATACTAATCTCCCAGAAACTTGTCTTCGAAGTTCCGAGTTGCGATATGGAGAATAAATTGATTATAAAATTAATGATGCTCCAAATCGCGATTACTGTTAATTAAGCCAAAGTCGGTCCTCGCGATCTCGCGAGTTGGAGACTCAAAATGTTAAAAGAAAATACACGAAGTAGCGAACRGTGAGAAATTTATTAACGTTGATAAGATTTGATAATTTAAGATAAGGCAAGATATATCCCGCACCCCGAGGCCTGCATGTTTCCCGAGGTAGCCATCTCTCTCCATGCTTCGACTGACTGTCAAACTGCCAGAAATTTATGACATTTATGGATAAGTAGGGTAAATCCACGCATATAAGATCATATTTTACGCAATTAATTTCTTTCTAATTACGATTTGACAGGCTTATTTCGAAAAGTACCAAATTTTCAAATATATATAAGAGTTTCATTTTATTATAATGAAAGCATTTTCATAAGCACGTAGAGCTCATCATTTCTGAGTGAACTAATTTCTGCATGTATACGCAGTTCTATCATAGAAGGGAGAAAACGCAAGCTTCAACTATGGCTCCACGGAAAGCAGCAAAGACGAATGTCGAGGTCGCAGGGCAAGGCTCAGATAATTTCTCTGACACCTCGCGCCGGAGTGTCGACTCAGTCCCTAGCTGGTCGTTTATTTCAGACATTCTGCAATCGGAGTTGGTGAATTATTCAGACTCAGACAACAATGAAAGGGACGACCTGAACACTAAATACAAGATAGTTGTTCAATCTGGAATGCACAGGGTAGCAACCAGACCATGGTTGCTCCCATATTATGATATGATCCGATGGGCATTGGATCACATAGACCTACCCACCAGAACTATCATGAACGACCAGCGGGTCACGGTCGGGACTTTTAGGCCGGAGCATATGAAAACCATGTATAAGCTCCCGATGACATCTGAATACACGTATGGTGCTGAATTCCTAGAGGAATTCAAAGAAAAGGAGTGCATACAATATGATAAAACCATGCCCGGTTTGATAAAGGATTGGGTTTCGCGCTCCGCGAAATTCAGAGAAAATGACCAGGGTGTTTATTCAATCGCTTTGCTGGAGCCACAGTATAAGTATGTGGCAATGATGACATGCCGACTATTTGGGAGGGAGGACACATCACATTTCTTCATTGTGTGGTTGCCTCTCATGTTTTGGGTCGTAAAAGGTTTCTCGTTTAACTGGGCAAAGATACTCTCGGACAGTTTGGCCAACCAGGTCACAGAGTATTGGGAGCAGAAGGCAAGTGGGATACCGTCCTCATTTTTCATGTCTGCATATATTATGGATGCAGTATGTTCCATGACACCATTCCCCTTGATGAGCTGGGCTTGGAATCCAGCCCAAGAAAAACCCGTAGATGTGTATCACGAGAAGCTGTGGGAAAATAAAGCAGACAATTTCATATACGAAATTTTCAACTGGATGATGGTGCCCCTACATATCGCCATTTTTGGTCACCCACCACCTCATATCTCAGACAGCATCTCTGCAAATCTGAGTGGTATAGCAGACTGGTACGTGTAGGCAAAGTTCTCCTACTTCAGAGTGTTCGGGGCCGATGTTCCCTCGCTTGCACTACCATTGTTCATCCCCGACAAGCTAGCTTGTCGCGAGGTCGCCCGACAAACAGTGATTGGCAGGGTGCGTAAAGAACTCAAAGCATATTCAGAGAAGGTGTGGCCATCTTTTCCCATTTGGCTAAATTATTATTCTTTATTGGATTTCGAGCATGCCAAAGCCGAGGCTACAGCCTTGGAAGACCTGAATTTGGTCTCCATCGAGTATAAAAAACATGATCCTCAGAAAATCGTGAGCAACCATTTAGCTAATTGTGGGCTAAAGAGGTTTGAACATGAGTTTTCACCCCCGGATGACATTTTTCGAGGGGCGAGGTCTTATGAGGAAGTGCTGGCTCGGATCCGATCCTTAGCACCCGAAGACACAGCCTCTGTATTGAAATTTTAGGAACACAGATGAAGTTGTCTCCCCGCTGTGTTGCGAGGAGGGAGTCCGGGCGTTTCCGAGACGGAACCGAAGGATACTGAAGGCCCTAAAGATGCAGCTCCTGACTCGGGAAAATTCTAGGACAAGGGGAAACAAACAAAGAGGCCCGAAATAGAGGCACAGACTCTGGACCCACCAAAGAAACAGAATCCGGTAACTGAGACAAAGACCCCTGAAACTCCGAAGAAGCAGGACCCGGTCGACACCCCAGGAAAAACAGCGAAACAAATCGGAGAACCGATCACTTCTGTCATCCCCTTGCAGTCGACGCAAGGAAATATAGAAGAGGGATGGATTGTCAATGAGGAACTGAGGCCCATAAGAGCAGAGGAACTTCCTCCAAACGAATTTTTCTTTGATAAAAAGAGAAAAGCGGTCGTGAAAAGAGAGTTCTACCAAGAGGGAGAGTCGACTGTTAAGAAATTCAAAGTTATGACCGATGGAAAGAACAAAAAGAATGAGCAATTATCCACGGAGACCGCAGGAACGCTAGGAGCATATGCATCGGTGAATCAGTTTTCGGTCGGATTGCTAAAAAACCAGCTCAATAGGAAAAATCGCCTGATCAGGACTCTCGAGGCCAGATTGGCCTCGGCCACAGAAAATGGTCAAGGCCAGGTAAGCACAGAGATAGAACTAGCCCGACTGGTAGATAAAAATGAGATATAAGCGCTTAAAACCAAGCTCAAGCAAGCACATCTAGTGGTCCAAGACGGTCGGATACATGCGGGGCAACAAAGGACTATGATTACCGAGCTGCAGGCTCAGGTGGAGATTGCCGAAAGTAGGATGATCGACGTCGAGGGGTTTAAATCCTGAGCGATCGAGATTCAGAATAGAATCTCTTTGGCACAATAGAGTTTTCTCGCCAAAGTGGGAGCGATCTGAGAGAGTTGTCTGTTGATGAACCATGTTTCTGAGAAACTGACTATCAAAGAAAGGGATGTTGAAGCGACTCGGGTCGCCTTCCAGGAGGTGGTGATAGCCATGAACAATAGAGTTTCGGTAGGTTCTCCTAGACTCGCCATCCCAGAACAAACCAGAGGTAATATTCTGTTGAAGGATTGGGAGCACAACATTGCCCTGGGCAAGGAACAAGCCCAAAGGGTAACCAATTCATTAGAAGAAGCCTTCAATTCTATAGATGGCGAGTTGTTGGGTATGGATAGTGGAGGCAACGTAGAAACATTAATGCAAATGAATGTAGAACAAATCTCACTTGATCTAAAAGAGAAGGATGAGAGAGATTCGGCCAATATCTCTGAGATAGATAGGGTGGACATGGCCCGAGTTGACAAGCACTTGATCTAGATCAGTGCGCAACTAAGTGCCCTCGACATCATCGATGCACAAATGGGGGACAAGCTGCAGTAGTTAGCCCGAGAATGTTACTTCGCCGAGGCCATCTGTCAAGCGGAACCTTCACGGATCGTATCTCAACTTGTGGAAAGATGTATCGCCTGCACCGAGTCCGCGTGAAGATGAGCACCTGGCACTAAGTGAAGACATATTAGGGGAGATGGAGCGATTGCTCTCTCCTTTGTCATAACTGAAATTTTTGCGACTATTGAGATTCTACCTGCTTTGCAGAAATTGTATAAATATACCCCAGAGAGAAATAAATAGGTCTGGACCCTTTGAGATTTTGTAACAGAGTTTTTGCATTGAGATTTAATACAAGCATATCCGAGATTCTCAATTCCGTCACTTCTATATTACAAGTTTGCTTTCTTGTTCCTCATTTTTCAATTTCAATTCATATTTGTAATTGATGTGCTTCGTTATACTTTAGTACTACCACTACTATAACGAATAAATTTGGGTTTTCTGTAAGTGTTTATTTCCTTTCCTCTGCACCAGCTATCAGCTGTGTAAGACCAATTTGCATTTTTAGAATTCTACATGCATTTTTTGTTACATCGGTTATTTTCTTACATATTTTCTTCTTCCGTTTATTTCGTGAGATTTTCCTCTGGTAGGAACTTGACACTGTAAATGGCTCAATGTTTTTCTCCCATCTCGCCCCTTTATTTAAAATATAATACAGTTACGGGAACGAGCCTTATATTTTCATACATCGTTAATATTGCAACCATGAATTCTCTTTTATAAAACCAATTTGAGACAACACTCAACCTCTTTTTAAAGTTCCCTTACCTGTGATGTTCGCCCATGACATTTCCCACACCAGCTCAACCTAACATTGAACCCAGATTATTGAACCAAACGCACATCGCCTTAAACCTCTTCAACACTATCCTTAAAACAACAACTAACCGGGCCGAACTTGAACAATCATGGGCAACCATTGAACGAGACATAACTATTTAGGAGCAGTTCGAAGCCAGACAAACCCAACGAAGAAATCTCCCTTAGACTCTTTCTCCGAAGGTTGACATTTTCCCTTCTCCTTATCTTAACTTTTAGTGATAATTCTTGTCTTGGGCTTGAAAGAATTCGGGTCTGCAAGTTACACGAGATGCTCCTGAACACAACAACGAAAGGATTTCGATTTCAATCAGCAAGTCAAGCGGGCGGGTGAAGTTTTTCCATTGGCAGCCGAGATCTATCCACGAAGCAGATCAACAGTTATCGAGATCTTGGAGTTGGCTGAGTAATGCCAAGTATAGCGCAGAAGTTTTCAAAGAGGTGAATGGTCAGAAGTCTCCGTGGAGAACTCGCGAAGTAACGGGGGCCGTTGATCACGATTAGTTGATGCATGGGTCCATTTCTTGAACTCGAAGTTCGTGAGTTCGCAGGGCGGACCATATCCTTTGGTTGTGCGAGGTCATGAGGACGTGAGAAGCGATAAGGTGAATAACCATTGGATCTGGATCGAGGAGAACCCTTGGATCCGCACGTGGGATTGCGTATCGGGGCCTCGCAAGAAAAGGCTTGAGAATTTGGGCACGGGGATTGCGAGATCGCGAGAAGCGATATCYCGACAGCTGGAGGCAGTGGGGGCCGTAGCAGAGTCAGCGAGTGGAATACAGGTGGCATGAAGCCTTGGGATCTCGCCGCAAGAAGTCCCGAAGTATTGGTGTTAGGATCCGCGAGACGCGAAGTGCCGAAGGCATCCCGAACTTGGGCCCATAGTCTTGCCGAGGTGATCAGAACCGTCCATCAAAGAAGGACATGTGGCGCGTGATTAGGCTCCATCACCTCCTCGCCCCTTGCAACTTTGAAGAACGAGGACCAGCTCCTCCCAGCCGCAAGTCACGAAGTGCCGAGGGTGTACAGAGCCTGGGCACACAGCATTGCCAAGAAGATCTCAGCCATCCATCCAGAAGGGACACTTGGCAGCGAGTAGAGCCATCTCGGCGCTTCACCCATCGCGACTCCAACACGCAAAAAGTAGCTCTGTTATTTTCTGAGGTGCAAGGGGTCGGGAGAATCTCAGGCTCAGGCCCACGACATCGCCAGGAGAAGTAAGAACCATTAGATCTAGAAGGCCTGAGGTGTCGAGTTCAATTGCAGAGGGGATCATCGTGACCTCCAGGCGCCATCAGATCCGATCTCCTTACTATTTCTCACCTGGAGTAAATAACGGTAGGCGCGGGTGGTTGAGACTTCCTCTCATTCATTAAGTAAGCAAATGGAGGTTCTGGCAAGCCGTCTACCCGAGGAGGTCTTGTGTATCGATTTTCCCAAAGAAGCCATGCCGAAGACCTTGACTCAACAGAGAAGTCTGCACACGCTAGCCCGACACTTAATGGCTCAGCTACTCTCCTTGCAGGAGCCATGTGTAGTTAAGATGGTGCTTAAAAGAAGATACCAGTACATGTTTGACTGAAGTGAAGTGACACCAAGCCTTGGGTGACTGAGCACACATCTGTGAGGCAATTTTCTCTGAGTATATAAAATCAGTCTTTGTAATTTGTAAGGTATCGATGGTAGAGCAGAGCTCCCTACTGTAAAGTTTAACAGACATCCTATTTTGTTGGATATGCATCTGTATTTGAGATATCTTGTTTTATGACAGACAGTTTTTTGTCACTCCATCTAATTTTCGTCTCATGCTTAGAGAGTTCGTGATTGACTGAGTCGCGCGAATTATTGCAGTTCTGTTATGATAAATGATTTATCATTGCATTATTGTATTCTCTGGTTTTCTGTATTTAAATGCAAGAAGACCTTGCGTTTGGATGCCTTCTTCTTCAGTCTGTTAGGAACCTGTCGTTTGTAACAGCCCTTTGCACTCTTCCCATATAAGTCTTCCGCCTGTTCACCCTTTACTACAACTCACTGTCTGAAGTTTATATAAGATCTCACTCACCTATGCATGTCTGGCCTAGTTTTGAAGTTGAAATGATATCATTTTGAGTTGGCTTCCATTCGGTCACCCCATCTATAAACAAACCTTTACATAAAAACTGATGGGCGTCGGGTTCTGCTCCTGCTAGCAATCCAAGAGTGACTTCTGTCGCCAACATTTCTGGCGCCGTTTTCGGGGACGAAGTTGAATATTTTCCCCAGGATTGAACGAAAACAATTAACTGATTATGAAGGTGCATTAGATATCAAAATTATCAAGATTGTTGCTGTGCACCTGGCGACTCCATTGTGATGACTCCGCTGGGGAGAACCTGCTCTAGAAATTGTGGCTTTCAGAGGCAGACACACGTGGTCTCATCCACAGCTGCCCCTAGCTACACCTGAAACTGATCCGGAGGTGGTTCTCAGAAAAGGAAAGGCCCCTGAAAAAGAAGCTTCCACCGCCAAAACAGCTAATCCACCATTTCCTTCTGTAAGAACTCATTTTTCTCCTCCTTAGTTTCTTGATAGACCTCCTTCAGAGGTTTCYCGTGTCCTGAATTTTGGGAGTGTTCCTACCCAGTTTTCCTCTCCTGGTCTGGGACTAGAGGGAGGAATCCTTGTCACTCCCCTCTCCTTTGAAGTTGTTTATCGACGAAGACCTGTGACTGTAGAGGATTTTCCCACTCCACTTTGGGACTCATTCCCAGTAGCCCMTTCGTGAACTCCTTCTCCTCTGAGTTCTCCTCCACCTAATATTCCTATGGTCGGAGAAAATCCCCCTATGACCAAAATAGAGGTCATCATAGCCACTAGGTATGCTCCCCTTGTGCTACCACARCCTCTCAATAACCTCCCAGTAGACGGATACCTTAAACAACTTCCCAAGTTTACAGGCGAGGGGGACATAGCTGCAGAAGAGCACCTAGCAGCCTTTTACACTTTCGTGGATGATAATGTTATCATGCACACAGATGTATGGATGAGAATTTTTGTCCATAGTCTCCAAGGAGAGGCTAGAAAATGGTTCAAGGCCCTGCCTCCCGGATCTATTGACGGGACTAGAGCTTTAGATAATGCCTTTTTGAGACAGTGGGGAGATAAAAAAGACTTCATGTATTACATGACAGAGTTCAGGTCATTGAAGAGAAAGGAAGGAGAGTCTATTTCTAACTTCTCCAAGAGATTTAATAAAATGTACAATAGGATCCATGCTGAGATAAATCCCTCCGAAGCCTCTGCAATGATCACTTACTCCAGCACTTTTAATCCCGAATTCTGCCTACTGCTGAGGGAGAGAAGAGCTGTTACGCTGGCCCACATGCAGGATGCGGTCATGGAGGTGGAATCTAACATATTGGCTGTCAACCGACTTAGGAATGTAGGTGATAGAAGTACATCCAAGAACAGGCCTAAAGCTTATTCATCCAGTTCCTCTCCCCTACCCCATCAAACAGATGAGACAGCTAGAACACTAAAATTACTTGCTGCCAAGATAGAAAGGTTGGAATTAGAAGGGAAGCCCATGTACAGAAATCCCCAAAACAATGATAATAGAGGTTTCAGATGACCTACTAGCAATATGCCTCAAGTTTTCCCAAGGGAAAAAAGGGGAAAGGACAAAGAAGATCAAAGGGTTCAATCCCCCCTCCAAAATAACCTAGTTGATCATGAGGAAAGAGAGGAGATAGACGAGTTTGGCCCTGAAATACATTGTATTGAAGAAGCTCCCCCTTTTCCCCATTTGACGCAGTCCGCATATGAAGAATCACTGATGAGTGCTCAAATTCATGAGCTGGGTAAAGAACAGAGGGCCGGTCACACTTCTAACAGATATAATCTCAGATCGAGAAGGAAAGAAGGAAACTTCGACATCTCAGAACAACCCCTCATAGCAGATAGGCCTACTAAAACTGCAGCAGCCATATCTAAAGAAAAGAAGACTCAGAGTGCTTCACCAGCAGCCAAAGAGCCTGTCACTGAGGTAAGAGAATCTCCTAAACCTACCCCCTCCTTCAATTTTGAGCATGAGATTCAGAAGATTAGGATTCCTGTACCTCTCTCTAAGCGAGTTAAAAATGAGGATTTCAAAAGGTCCCTCTCCAAGTTGCTACAATTTGAATCCCCCCAACCTCCCTCTGAATCAATAAACCTTCAAGATGAAAATCCTACAGTCGTCTTAGGGCCCATGGTAGAAGATAGAGATGTTTCATCCCCTCCCTTCTACACATCCATGAATATACATGATAAAGTGCTACATAACTGCCTCATGGAATCAGGGGCTTCCCATAACCTTATGCCCAAAATAGTAATGGAAGAGCTGGGATTAGAAGTGACCAGGGCCTACCATGATTTATACTCTTTTGATTCAAGGAGAGTGCAGTGCCTAGGAGTCATCAAAGACCTAGCGGTTTCCCTGTTTTAGCTGCCCATGAAAAGTGTGGTCATGGATATTGTGGTAGCCGACGTTCCCCCCAAATTCGGTATGTTGTTGTCTAGATCGTGGATCAAGAAACTGGGAGGGACACTACAGATGGATCTCACATATGCCACTATTTCGATTTTCAGAGGGGAACAAAGGAGATTATACAGAGAAGCCCAGCTGGCCTATATTGTCAGCGATGAAGCAGACCCTACCAATCACCCCATCTTTGCACTTGACACCGACTTAGGGTCTATTTTTCTGCATCTTACCGATGCCCCTGAAATCTCTTTACTAATCAGAAAACATCCCAGCCCTGATCATCCGATTTCCCCTCAAATCTCCCCTGTGTGGAAGATGTTTTTTGACGGAGCTTCTTCTAGCGAAGGTGCTGGTGCTGGAGTGGTTTTCATATCACCCTGTCAAGAAGTCGTGTCCCTGTCATACAAGCTGGAATTCGAAGCCACCAACAACGTGGTAGAGTATGAAGCCCTTGTTCTGGGTATGAGGGACACAAAGGAAATGGGAATTGAAGAAATGAAAATATTCGGAGATGCTGAGTTGATTGTCCAGCAGGTAAGGAATGCTTATCGTGCCTATAATCCCCGGCTCAGGAATTATCGAAATGAAGTATGGGACCTTATTGATAATTTCTTATTGGCTTTTAACATTTCTTTCATTCCGAGGGAAGAAAATACTTTGGTCGATTCTTTAGCTGTCTCAGCTAGTGTGCTCGAGCTTCCTCTGTCGCCTATGCTAAAAAATGATGTTGATATAAGATACAGGCCCTCGGTGCTGAACAATGTAAAGCATTGGAAGGTGTTCGAGGATGATTCGAAACTCGCAAGATTTCTCCAATCTGTGGACAAATTTTCTCCATTGCACATTGACCAGGATCCCGACCTGGAAGGTGACCCTCGTCCTGAGGAGTTTTTAAATAAAATCGCTAATCATCAGATCATCCAGCTGCCCAACAATCACATTCCGAGAGGAATTTTCCCTTTAGAAAGATTGTTCGATGGGAATGATGTGCCTATAAAGGGCAGGGTCTCAAATGAAGATGACGAGACAACCGAATGCAACATTGGTTCACAGGAGGAGCCTAGATTCATCAAATTGTCAAGCAGCCTGACCAGTGAACAGAGGGCCGAGTACACAGAGTTGCTGAAAGAGTTTGCTGATGTGTTTGCATGGACATACGAAGACCTCAAGACCTATGACACATCTGTCATTGAGCACAAAATCCCACTAAAGGAAGAGGCTAAACCATTTAGACAGAAGCTGAGACAAATAAATCCCATGTTGCTACCTATCATGGAGAAGGAAGTTAAAAAGTTGTTGGATGCACGAATCATTGTCCCCTTGAGATATTCCGAGTGGGTGGCCAACTTGGTCCCAGTAAGGAAGAAAAGTAGAGAAATCAGGCTTTGTGTCGATTTCAGAAACCTGAACAGAAGCTCAAAGAAAGACAATTACCCCCTACCTAAGATGGAACATATATTGCAGAGGGTAATCGGTGCATCCAAGATATCCATGATCGATGGGTTTTCTGGCTATAATCAGATATCGGTCATGCCTGAGGGCAGGGAGAAGACAACCTTCACCACTCCTTGGGGCACATTCATGTATGCCAAAATTCCATTTGGGTTGATGAATGTAGGAGCAACATTTCAGCGAGCCATGGACATAGCGTTCATCGGAGAGAAGGACCAGTTTGTGGTAATCTATATGGATGATATCATAGTCTTCTCCGGGACAGACAAGGAGCACCGCTGTCATCTGAAGAAAGTCTTTTTGAAGTGTCGAAGGTTTGGCCTATCCCTGAACCCCAAGAAATCTTTGTTTTCTATGAAGGAGGGGAATTTATTAGGCCATATAGTGTCAGCAGAGGGAGTGAGGATTGATCCTAGCAGGGTAGAAGCAATTCATACCCTTTCACTTCCCAGGTCTAAGAAAGAAGTCCAGGCATTTCTAGGAAAGATTAACTTCCTGAGGAGATTCGTCTCAAATTTTGCTGAACTGATAAAACACATCACAACAATGCTTAGAAAGGGAAATGAAGTGAGATGGACTGCTGAGCCCTGGGCATCTTTTGACCAAATAAAAAATGCATTGACTGAGACACCTGTGCTTATCAGTCCTAACTATTCCAAGGAGTTTCTTATTTTCTCTTTTGCTTCTTTTGACACAGTGGCGGCGGTCTTATTACAGAAAAATGAGGAAGTGTGTGAGCAGCCCATCGCTTTCTTCAGTAGGGCGTTAAGAGATGCAAAGAGAAGATATGAAATCATGGAGAAGCATGCCTATGCCTTAGTGAAAGATCTTAAAGCTTTCAGAGTCTATGTCTTGCATTCAAAAGTAACAACATATGTTCCTTCAGCTTCTGTGAAGGACATCCTTGTACAACCCGACGTAGATGGGAAAAGAGGCCGATGGATCGCAAAAATTCTGGAATTTGACTTAGAAATAAAACCCACCAAGTTGGTTAAGGGGCAAGGTTTAGCCAAGATACTGGCTGAATCCAACTGCAAGGCCTTGGGAATTAGTTTCATCAATACTCGCCTAGGATCTCGGCAAGCTGAATTGCCCAACCAAGGCTCTCAAGATGGCTTGTCGCTGGCAAAATGTGCCTGATATCGTGACATTCAGTATTTTCTGTAGGAGTTGAAGCCCCCCGATGGAATGGGAAAAAGTAAAGCAAGGGCTCTTAAGCTCAAGGTGGTCAGGTATTGCCTCATTGACCAAACCTTGTACTGGAAAGACCCTCTAGGGGTATTTCTGAGATGCCTGGACCCACAGGAGGCCCAGAAGGTTACGTTTGATTTTCATAGCAGCCTTTGCGGAGGTCATCATTTCTGGAAGACCATAGCCCACAAGATACTCCGAGCTGGGTATTATTGGCCCACTTTGTTGCCCGATGTTTGTAGGGAGATCAGAGCTTGCATCAAGTGTCAAAATTTCTTAGGAAAGCAGCAGCTCAAATCGCTACCATTGAAACCCATAGTAGCTACAGCACCTTTTCAGCAATGGGGGTTAGACTTCATCGGAGAAATTCATCCTCCTTCAAGTGGTCAGCACAGATGGATCCTGACTGCAACAGATTATTTCACCAAGTGGATAGAAGCTGTCCCCACCAGAAGCGCATCACACAAAGTAATTATCAACTTCCTGGAGGATATCATAGCCCGATTTGGCTGTCCCAGCAGGATCGTCACCGATAATGCTGCTTCTTTCAAATCTGAACCTTTAATTAAGTTCTGTGAGTAGTTCCAGATCTCGCTAGTTCACTCCACCCCCTACTATCCCCAGGGAAATGGTTTAGCGGAATCCTCTAACAAAAGCCTGATAAAGATCATCAAAATATTATTAGAGGAAAAAAAGAGAGCCTGGGATTCAAAGTTGAAATTTTCTCTGTGGGCCGATCGTGTCACCACGAAGAAGTCTCTGGGCACTTTGTCATTTCAACTAGTCTATGGAGCAAAGGCGGTTTTCCCTACTCAGCTCGCCTTACCTGTGGCTAAGTTCTTTCAAGACTACGAGGGAGAACCAGATCATATGATCAGAAGAATTCATCAGATAGTGGAAGTACAACAGATTAGAGAACAAGCGAGGGACGCAACTTATAGTCATCAGTAGAAGATCAAGCAAGATTTTGACAGGAAGGTCAGGAAAAAGGAGTTCGAGATTGGGGACTTGGTATTTAAGTGGGATGCACCCAAACATGATAAAAGCAAGCACAACAAGTTCGACGCCCTCTGGATCGGCCCCTTTAAAATCTCTGAGATTTTCTCCAACAACACGTATGGGTTGCAGGATTTGGAGGGTGAAGAGGTTTTCAACAGCCCAGTGAATGGGCATTTTCTGAAAAAGTGTTTTATCTGAGCCTTAGACGGCTCCTCTGTTTGTAAATATTTTCCTGTTTTCTTGTTTTATTTCCTTTTTGCATGTTTTTCGGCTTAATAAGTGACTCCATAGCCCAACAACAAGGCACTGAAGCTGTGGAATAGGTTCTTAGAGCATCACAGGGATGACTCTATCCCCCATGGAGCCTAATGTTAGCGATAATTCTTGTATTAGGCTCAAAAGCATTTGGGTCTGCAAGTTACACGAGATGCACCCGAACACAACAGCGAAAGGATTTCGATTTCAATCAGCAAGTCAAGCGAGCGGGCGAAGTTTTTCCATCGGCAGCCGAGATCTATCCATGAAGCAGATCAACAGTTATCGGGATCTCAGAGTTGGCCGAGTCATGCCAAGTATAGCGCAGAAGTTTTCAAAGAGGTGAACGGTCAGAAGTCTCCGTGGAGAACTCGCGAAGTAACGGGGGCCGTTGATCGCGATTAGTTGATGAGTGGGTCCATTTCTTGAACTCGGAGTTTGTGAGTTCACAGGGCGGACCATATCCTTTGGTTGTGCAAGGTCACGAGCATGCGAGAAGCAAGAAGGTGAATAACCATTGGATCTGGATCGAGGAGAACCATTGGATCCACACGTGGGATTGCATATCGGGGCCTCGCAAGAAAAGGCTCGAGAATTTGGGCACGGGGATTGCGAGATCGCGAGAAGAGATATCCCGATAGCTAGAGGCAGTGGGGGCCATAGCAGAGTCGCTGAGTGGAATACAGATGGCATGAAGCCTCGGGATCTCGCCATGATAAGTCTCGAAGTATTGGTGTTAGGATCCGCGAGATGCGAAGTGTCGAAGGCATCCCGAACTTGGGCCCACAGTCTTGCCAAGGTGATCAGAACCATCCATCAAAGAGGGACACGTGGTGCGCTATTAGGCTCCATCACCTCCTCGCCCCTCGCAACTTTGAAGAATTAGGACCAGCTCCTCCCAGCCACGAGTTGCGAAGTGCCAAGGGCGTCCAGAGCCTGGGCCCATAGCATTGCTAAGAAGATCTCAGTCGTCCATCCAGAAGGGACACCTAGCARCAAGTAGATCCATCTCGRCGCTTCGCCCATCGTGACTCCAACACGCAAAAAGAAGCTCTGTTATTTTCCGAGGTGCGAGGAGCTGGGAGAATCTYGGGCCCAGGCCCACGACATCGCCAGGAGAAGTAAGAACCGTCATATCTAGAAGGCTCGAGGTGTCGAGTTTAGTTGCAGAGGGGATCATCGCAACCTCCAGGCGCCATCAGATCCAATCACCTTATTGTTTCTCGCCTGGAGTAAATAACAGCAGGCGCGGGTGGTTGAGACTTCCTCTCATTCATTAAGTAAGGGAATGGAGGTTCTGGCAAGCTGTCTACCCGAGGAGGTCCTGTGTATCAATTTTCCCAAAGAATCCATGCCGAAGACCTTGACTCAACAGAGAAGTCTGCACACGCTAGCCCGACACTTAATGGCTCAGCTACTCTCCTTGCAGGAGCCATGTGTAGTTAAGATGGCGCTTAAAAGAAGATACCAGTACGAGTTTGACTGAAGTGAAGTGACACCAAGCCTTGGGTGACTGAGCACACCTCTGTAAGGCAATTTTCTCTGAGTATATAAACTCAGTCTTTGTAATTTGTAAGGTATCGATGGTAGAGCAGAGATCCCTACTGTAAAGTTTAACATACATCCTAGTTTGTTGGATATGCATATGTATTTGAGATATCTTGTTTTATGACAGATATTTTTTTCTCGCTCCATCTAATTTTCGTCTCATGCTTAGAGAGTTCACGATTGACTGAGTCATGTGAATTATTGTAGTTCTGTTATGATAAATGATTTATCGTTGCATTATTGTATTCTCTGGTTTTCTGTATTTAAATGCAAGAAGAGCTTGCGTTTGGATGCCTTCTTCTTCAGTCTGTTAGGAACCTGTCGTTCATAACAGACCTTTGCACTCTTCCCATACAAGTCTTCCGCCTATTCACCCTTTACTACAACTCACTGTCTGAAGTTTATATAAGACCTCACTCACCTATGCATTCCTGGCCTAGTTTTGAAGTTGAAATGATATCGTTTTGAGTTGGCTTCCATTCGGTCACCCCATCTATAAACAAACTGTGACATAAAAACTGATGGGCGTCGGGCTCTGCTCTTGCTAGCAATCCAGGAGTGACTTCTGTCGCCAACACTAACCACTTTCGGATGCCTTGACACTGTACTTTGAGCCTTAAGTACAGACTCAGGGTAGCTTTCTGGCGCCGTTGTCAGGGACCGAAGTTACGAAATCTTTTCCCTGGGAAAACGACATTTGTTTTTCATTGAAAGTGTTACCCTTTGATAGTGAACAAAGAGTACACACCTTTTAAGGATTTTTATCTTTCACTTGGTGAATCCATGAAGAAATAAACTAGCATTCGATCGAAGGAATACCAGGCAAAACCTGGATGGTGAGCAGATTATGCCAGTTACCGATCCTGAAAAAATTCTAAGGGAGAGAGGCTCTTTTAAGCCAACCGTTGCAGTTTACCAACTTGAAATCCCATCACGGAAGGCTGAGAGTCCTCCCGGACCCTCAACCTTGCTCAGTCCTTGCTTTGACAAAAAACATTTAGCGCCAATCTGCTCCGAAATTAGGAGTGAGATTCATCCAATAGTCCCCTTGGTACAGAGAGGAAAGGGCCCTCTTGAAGATTCACTATCTTTTAAAACACCATCTTATCTTCAGTTGAATTTCCCGACTTCTCCAAATCCTGAAGAGTGTGTTACACACTCATTTCTCACACCCGTCAGTTTTCCCGATTCCGTCTCTTGCAAGTTCGAGGAACCAACTCCTCGCGTTCCTTATCCTTCCTCATCTGAGTCTCCTCTTAGTGAAAAAAATAAAAATTCCCTTTTATTTTTTGAAAACCCCCTTTATAACTTTCCACAAACCATGATGGCAGCCGCTGGAGGAGGAGGTGGAGGGTTTATAGGAGGAGGAGGAGGGTTTGGAGGAAGTGGAGGAGGTGTCCCTCTAGGAGGAGGTGGAGGAGGGGTCCCTCTAGGAGGAGGTGGAGGTCAAGCGCCTCCCCCCCTCCCAGAGTATTTGCGAAATTCATAGCCCGATACACCCCTTTGGTGTTTCCCGTCCCCCTACATGATCTTCCAGAAAACTAAATAAAGAATTTACCAAAATTCACCAGGGAGGGAGATCTGACCGCTGCTGAACTTATTAACTTCTTTGACCAATTCGCAGATATCTTCAGTATCGAGCACGAGGATGTATATTCGAGACTCCTTGTCCAAACTTTTGAGGGTCAGGTCTGAACTTGGTTTCAGAGCTTACCCACAGCTTCTATCCCTTCAAATGATGCTTTGGAAGACGCTTTCCTCAGATAATGGGGTGAGCAAAAAGATCATCTCTATTATCTAACCGAATTCGGGTCTTTGAAGAAAAAGAACTCAGAATCAGTCATGGAATTCATTCTGATATTCAACAAACTGTACAATAAAATCCCAGCTAAAGTCAAACTATCTCAACCCGTGGCCAAAGTGACTTTCGCCGGAGCTTTCGAGCTAGATTTCGCATTACTTTTGCGAGAGTGAAGGGGAGCCACCTTAAACCGTATGCAAGACGATGCGGTAGAGATAGAATCTAACATGATGGCTTCGGATAAACTTAAGACTAGAGTAGAGACTGGAAGCCGAGATACCAAGCGCTTTAGAGAGCTAGCTGGCCCTTCAGGGTCCAATAGATCCTCAGACGATAGGGTGGATGACATGGCTAGAGTGATTAAAGAGTTTTCAAATAAAATAACCCGGATGGAACTCGAACAGGCCAAGTCCGATTCTTACCCCAAAAAGGATTTCATAAAAAATCAAAACCCTCCTAATCAACAAAGACCAATAAAAAA
The DNA here is from genome assembly GCA_032191745.1 of Picea mariana. Lineage (NCBI taxonomy): Eukaryota > Viridiplantae > Streptophyta > Pinopsida > Pinales > Pinaceae > Picea > Picea mariana. Next base: position 20,936 of record JASDQU011103177.1, read on the forward strand.
GGAAGATCAAAAAATACAAGCTCCCTTGAAGAATGANCATGGAACTCGAACAGGCCAAGTCCGATTCTTACCCCAAAAAGGATTTCATAAAAAATCAAAACCCTCCTAATCAACAAAGACCAATAAAAAAGGAAGATCAAAAAATACAAGCTCCCTTGAAGAATGAAAATTTTATAGGAGCTAACGATTTTCAAGACTTCGAGGATTCAGATAATGATGTCACAAACTTCGATGATGACTGTAGTCAACCATATATGACTCACGAAAACTATGAAAAGTCTCTAAGTATGCTGGAGAGGCCAAATGAGAGCGAAGAGGGTGATCACACTGGGAACCGTGAATCCCAACCAGAAACTGAGACAATGATAGCTGAGTTTCAACAAAGGTACGACCTAAGATCTAAGAATAAACCTGCCTCAACAATTCAACCCAAGAAAATCCTTCAGAGAGGTCAGGCTTATGAGCCTCCTTCGAACGAGACCTCACTACCCAACAACAAAACTAGAAGAGTAAGCAATCAAGAGTCCGAGGTAGGAAAAGTTGGAACCCAAACGCAGCCAATCGAACCCGTAAACAAAGATACTTCTTCAACTAAGACCATGAATGATAAATATGTCTAGACGAATAAGTCAGAAAGAAAGAATTCGGAAGTCTCAACTGGACAAACAGAAAAAGTAAACGGAGCGTTCAGCTTTGAAAATGAGTTAAACAAAATTAAGATACCAATCCCTTTGGTGGAATTAGCGAAAAACCCTTGTTATCGCAAACAAATTACCAAAATGATAGGTGTCTCTGAGCTAGAAAGCCAGTCTGATGTTATAAACTTGGAGGATGATAGACCTAACATCACTTTTGGTCCCCATTTTGAGGGGTCCAAAGACAACATCGCTCCCTTTTATATCACCCTGAACGTATATGACCAGTTGTTTCATAATTGAATGTTAGACTCCGGAGCTTCCCATAATGTTATGCCCAAGATTATAATGGAGAATCTAGGTCTCCAGATCACAAGACCTTATGGAAATTTGTATTCTTTTGATTAAAGGAAGGTTAAATGCATGGGGATGATAAAGGATCTGGTAGTTACCCTAGCGCAGGTCCCAGTTAAGAGTATCTTGATGGATGTGGTTATTGCCGATATCCCCCCTAAGTATGGTATGTTGTTATCTAGATCATGGGGGGCCAAGTTGGGAGGTTCTATTCAGTTAGACATGACTTATGCCACCATCCATGTGTTTGGTGGTCAGTTCACTCATTTATACAGAGAGACAAGATTAGCATACACGGTCAGTGACCCTCAAAACCCGCACAACTTCCCTATTTACATTGCAGACCAAGATATGGGAAACTGCATCCTGTCTTTTGACGATGGTCTGGATGGTTGCCTAGAAGAAATTGATACAAAGCAAGAAGAGTCAAACCCCTTGACAGAAGAGTTGTGTAATACTGGTGTATGGAAAATGTATTTTGATGGTGCTTCATCTTCTGAAGGGGTTGGTGTTGGAGTACTTTTGGTGGCACCTGAAGGTAAGTTCATTGTTCCTTTCTCCTATCGTTTGTAGTGGGACATAGATTACACTAATAACGTATGCGAGTATGAAGCATTGATCTTAGGATTAGAGGCTGCCAAAAAATTAAATATAAAAAACTTGGAGGTATACGGTGACGCGGAATTAATAATCAGACAAGTGAACCGACAGTACCTAGCCAGGCATCCCAGACTGAGAGCGTATAGAAATTGTACTTGGGATCTCATGGAAAAAAATTTCTCATCCATAAATATCCATTTTATCCCTCGCGCTGATAATCTACATGTTGATGCATTGGCAAAGGCAGCCTCAACCTTTTCTCCTCCCACGACCTTCAAGCTAAAGTATCACATTGAAATCAGATACAAGCCTTCCATACTAGACAATATCCGACATTAGAAAGTCTTCGAAGATGATGAACAGATTAAGAAATTCCTTACAGTAGTAGGTGAATTCTTAGAAACTCACGCTGACCAAGAAAACCAGAATGACTCCATGTGGATCATGCAAGAAGGAGAGGAACCTGAAGTTTTCCGAGAAAAAATTGCGGATCATCGTATGCTGGTCCTTAAAAGAAATCAGATTCCCAAAGGATTGATTCCTTTGGAAAGACTTTTTGATCAAAACGATGTACCTGTAAAGTCCACTTTGCAGCTCCAACCAGAAGAGGTGGAGGACTGTGATATTGGGACCGAAAAGGAACCCCGGATGGTAAAAATATCGAAATTCCTCCCTCCCAAAATGAAAGTGAAGTACAAAGACTTGCTCAGACAATATAAAGATGTTTTTTCCTGGTCCTATGATGAATTAAAAACATATGACACTTCTATTATTGATCACAAGATACCTTTGAAACCTGGGGTCAAACCCTTTAGGCAAAAGCTTAGGCAAATTAACCCCATTCTGTTACCCGTGATAGAAAAGGAAGTCAAAAAAATCTTGGATGCAAAGATAATCGTACCTTTGAGATACTCGGACTGGGTAGCTAACCTAGTTCCAGTCAGGAAAAAGAACGGGGAAATCAGACTATGTGTGGATTTCCGAAACTTAAACAAGTCATCTCTCAAAGATAATTACCCACTGCCCAAGATGGACCATATTTTAGAAAAGGTTGTCGGAGACAATCGAATGTCAATGATAGATGGTTTCTCTGGTTATAATCAGATCGCTATGAATGAACAAGACAGGGAAAAGACTGCTTTCACCATGCCCTGGGGTACTTTCATGTATGACAAAATGCCTTTTGGTTTGATGAATGCAGGGGCCACTTTCTAGCGAGCTATGGACATCGCTTTCATAGGTGAAAGGGACAAGTTCGTAGTTATTTACCTCAATGACCTGACATTTTTTTCTAAAACTGATGAAGAATATTTGATGCATCTGAAACAGACTTTCGAAAAGTGTCACAGGTTTGGCCTATCCCTGAACCCAAAGAAATCACATTTCGCTATGCAGGAAGGTAATCTTTTAGGCCATGTCGTATCTAAGGAAGGAATCAAGATTGATCCTAAGAGGATTGAAGCGATAGATACTATCACTATCCTGAGAAATATAAAAGAAATTCAATCATTCTTAGGTAAGATAAATTTTCTGCGAAGGTTCATTCCTAATTTCGCTGAGATTGTCAAACTCATTACAGGAATGTTGAAGAAGGACAGTGGGGTAAATTGGACCGTCGAGGCTAGGGCATCTTTTGCACATATTAAAAAAGTCATAAGCGAGGCACTTGTGTTAGCAAGTCCGGACTATCTGAAAGATTTTGTCATCTTCTCTTTTGCTTCCGAACATACCATCGTCGTGGTACTCTTGCAGAAAAATGAAGAGGGGTTCGAACAGCCGATAGCGTTTTTCAGCAAAAGCTTTAGAGATGCAGAACTGAAATATGACATAATGGAAAAACAAGCATACGCAATGGTAAAAGCATTGAAAGCATTCAGAACCTATGTGCTACATTCAAAGATAATCGCATATGTACCCACCAATTCTGTAAAAGACATATTGGTGCAGCCGGACAGTGATGGAAAAAGAGGGCGATGGCTCGCTAAAATACAAGAATTCAATTTGGAAGTCAAGCTGACTAAATTGATAAAGGGGAAGGGTCTGGCCAAACTCTTGGCTGGGTCGAATATTAGAGCTCTTGATATTAATTGCCTCCAAGAAGAAGACGGAGACACACACCTGCCTAAGCCGGATGACCAGACAGATCCAGGCAAGATCGAGGAAAAGTTCATATCGTCAGACTGGTATAAAGACATAGTGTTCTACTTGTTGAAATTGAAATGCCCAGATGGACTATCACCAGCCAAATGCAGAACTTTAAAACTCCATGCTGTAAAATATTGCATCGCCAAAAACTAGCTATACTGGAAGGATCCACTCGGGTTCCTACTAGTCTATTTGGTCAAGTCGGAAACTCCACGGGTTATAGAGGAATTTCATGAAGGAGTCTATGGAGGACACCATGCATGGAGAGCCACAGCCTATAAGATTTTGAGAGCAGGATACTATTGGCCGAAACTATTTTGAGACATAAATGCCAAAGTACGCATGTGCAACCCTTGTCAAATATTCACTGGGAAACAGAAACTCCCTGCACTACCACTCGTTCCAGTCAAAGCTGAGGCTCCATTTCAAAAATGGGGTCTAGACTTCATAGGGGAAATTAATCCTCATTCCAGTGCTCAGCATAAATGGATCCTAACAGCTATGGATTATTTTACTAAGTGGGTGGAAGTCATTCCAACCAAAAGGGAAACAGACTCGGTGGTGATCGATTTCTTAGAAAATAATATCTTGTCAAGATTCGGATGTCCCCGAAAGATAGTTACCGATAATGCACAGGCCTTCAAATCTATGGCCATGATCAGCTTCTGTCAGAAGTATAATATCGTTCTTGTCCATTCTACTACATATTACCCCCAGGGGAACGGATTGGCTGAATCATCTAACAAGAGCCTGGTGAACATAATCAAGAAAGTACTGGATGAAAATAAAAGGTGTTGGTATGTGCACTTGAAATACGCATTATGGGCAAACCGCATCAGCACTAAAAGGTCTATCGGAATTTCACCGTTTCAGATGGTCTATGGGACAGAGGTGGTCCTACCTATAAAATTGGTGCTGCCAGTAATGAAGCTATGGCAAGATCAAAATGAAGAACCCAATCATGTAACCAGGAGAATTAACCAGTTGATCGAGGTTCAACAACATAGAGTTGAAGTCGATGAAAAAATGCAGAAGTATCAGGATGAGATGAAAGCATTGTTCAATCTCAAGGAAAAAGATAGGGAATTCCTTCCAGGTGACTTAGTACTAAGATGGGATGCGAGAAAAGAGGAAGCCACGAAGCATGGTAAATTTGACCACCTCTGGTATGGACCATTCAGGGTATCGGCTCCAGAAGGGAAAAATTCCTTCCTGTTGGAGAACATCGACGGAGAAGTCCTCAGCGCCCCTATCAACGGGCAATATCTGAAACATTACATGACATAACAGTCACCATTCTTTTCTCTAAAAAAAAAAAAGAGAGAGATTTTTGGTGTACATAAATGCATTTTCTTTTAAAAACATTTCCCTTTTGGTTTTCTGTTTTCTTTGTTCATAATTTTTCGACATATTTCGAATAAAGCTCGTAATTTCTTTTACAGGATTCCAGCTGCTTGCAAAGCTAGTAGGGGAAGTAATTCGCAAAGCAGTGTCAGAAATAAATCGGCATGAAACAGGTGATACCTAAAAGTAGTTTCATAGTGCACAAGGAAATTGAAAAGAAAAGTTAAAGGTAGGCTTTCTCAATACACATGTTATGAAAGATTGTCCAAATTAAACCAAGGTAACATCATTCAAATTGCAATATCGGCTAAATTGTTAGATAACAGGATTATTGCTTGGCTTGATAACCTTTGATTTAAAATAATTTGAATGATACACTAAATCTAAAAGAAGTCTGTCAAAAGTAACCGTCCCCAAAATATCTACGAGAGCCAGTCCCGAACTGTTTTGACCTTTTGTATTATCAATCAATCATTGCCTTGTGTCATGCCTGTTTTCGGGTCTAACTTTTGACAAGCTGCCATCTTTCATTTCGTTACGAAGGAATAAAAGTTTTCATCTTAGCCTCCTGAGTCTCAAAGTAGATTGTGGAAAGAAAGTGGGTCTCCACGACTACTTGATCCCCTGCTAAGCGAGGGAACATTTAGAGTGATCCTAACCTTCCTAGGTTTTTCAACAGCATCGGAAGAATCAAAGGCTTGCTCAAACGGGACGCCCCTTAAAAATTATTTTCCCTGTCTCCCTAAGAACGAAGGTGTTGTGAGGGTCAAGGGAATATTGGCACCAAGTAATCAAAGTAAGTTGACAGACCTCTGATACAAAATATTACACGGATATCAGCCCTGATATAAACTGATTACCCCCATCTTCGTGCTCAAAAAAAATAAAAAATAAATTATAAGACAAGTGGTGAAAGGAAATTCAAAAATTATTGCCCCCACCTAGTCCAAGAAGACGATGAAAGGAAATTCATAAATTGATTGCCCTTGTCTTAGAATTTAAATGCATAAATAATTTCCGAAGTGGTGAAAGGAAATTCAGTAAAAGGGGCCAAATAACTTCATCGGGGTACTGAATAGGCTCGCTGGCAGTGAAGCGATGTCTGAGATATCTGTAAGGCTGTTATACATGAATATCACTCTACTCTGGTAACCAATACTTTCTAAAAACCTAATCCACATCCCAAATTCAGACGGGACTTCCCGATTAAAAAATCTATAATCTCATTCTTTTGATGCAAGCCGAGAGCCATAAGATCTGTTGAGTCTCCTAGGGTCGTTTCGACTATCTTAAAACATACCCAAAGTTAGTAGTGGGAAAGGGAAAATTGTGAAAAAGACTACAGCTGTGTTTGGATAGAGTATCTGATTTTGAAAAAACTTCTCCAGGTAAAAAATGAAGTCTTTTCCCCCCTTTGATCCTTTTTTCTTGGAATTTTTCTACATGTTTGAGCTTTTGACTCCATTTACCCAATATTGGCATGTGGTCTACTGTTCTTCCCGCCTCACAGGAAGGCGGGATCCCTAGTTGGAGCCTATGTTGGAGCCACCCTTGTTTTATTTTTACCCTTCACAATTTTCAATTTTGATACTTGAAATCTAAAGATGGTCTTTTGATTTTTTCCCCCGAGACTTTGAAAACTCTGCAACCTAGTTACGTAAGCAGTGATGCTTTTCTACTCTCGAAACAAATCCACTTTCGTAAGAATGTCACTCTCTTTGTTTTACTTCGGGATCTCGCAAGTCGGATACTATAACCCATGAATTCACACGTCCCGAGTCACGAAACGATGAAGTCGTTTTAAATTTTCACTCAAGACAGTAACCAAGGTAAAATATTTTAACTCAGTGATTAGACGTCGTCAGGGTTTCACGCCTCGGCGTTCGCCAAGTTCGAATTTTTATTTTTACAGCTCCGAGAGCCGAGAACGCGAGGTTCTTTCGGGCTAACCCTGGTCAAGTATTAAAGGCAAAAAGGATAACCATGGATAAAATCTGTTCTCGGCGTTTCGCCACTCGACACTATCTTTTCGAAAGTTACGGTGATCTAAAAATGAAGAAGTCTTGAAACTTGAATAATTATTGCAAGTGAAATGTTATGTGTTTTAAAGCAACCAGATCAATTTGCAACACATAATAAAGGATTACTTATGTAAAGATACACATAGACAGCAACATAAAACATTGAACATCAGCACATAAACACAGCAACTTGATAAAGGAGTTTACCCCACTCCGGGCTACATCTCCTGGTCCAGCTTCCAATGGATCATTATTATTAAATTGCTCAAAGTGCTCAAAAACATGCCTTACAATGCTCAAAATGACAAACCGATTGCTCCAATGGCTCCGCAGCGTCCCAAAACCCTTGTCTGGGCTCTTTCAGCACCAGAAACGGTTGAAAAATGAAGAAGATAGCCTTCTTGAAGTCTTCCCCTTCAACTTTGTTGTCTCTGGTTCTACAAATCGCACCCTTGTGCTTCAAACCTAGCACACACGCTCTTTAAAGCGGAAAAACCAAGTCCCGTACGCAACCGTGCACCGGTACAAACAGTAGGACGGTTTAGGTGCCTCCAGCCCCTAACTGCCTCGGCATTCGATCATATTGCCCATGCAACCTTGGGCTGGGCGCAAAAGTAGTTAAGCTTCTATAACCATTGAAACCGCGCATACACACCCGCACGCACATTTTAATATGGTTCAATGTACATAATACAATTATGGGTTATAAAACCCATGCAAATGTTTAACCCGGGCGCCACACATATAATATATGTTTTAAACATAAACTTTGGTTGTATTAACCCGTGCCTATATATTAAAACTTACGATTATATGCATTGAACTATGGAACCATGGGTCGGGGCTTAAGCCCCGGCCCGTGCCCTTTTCCACATAGCACGAAATGTAAACATAAATACATATGCTTTGGATTACATAACAAGGAACATGTGATGGCGTATTGGTCGGGCGGATGTTTGTCTAGTGGGAGGTCCTGGGGTCGAACCCCATGGACTCCCATTTACATTTTATATATGTCAATGTGAACCAATAGATGGGGGACACGTGGCGCCCATGCATTGGGCCACGTGTCTCCTTATTATTTGCCATGAAAATAGACACATGTCCACATACCACTCGTCCACGTCAACCAATGAAAATGCAACAACTAACAACCAACCGATATGTGCCACATCATCAAACTACCACGTCATCATGATGGTACGGCCCTCCACGTGGCCGTACGGACTGTACGGATAGGTACAGTCAGCATCCCAAATTTTTGCCTGTTTGGCTTAGCGGACAGATCGCGATAACTCCTCCATACGGACTCCATTTGCGAAAGTAAATATACCGCCGAAATCAGGAAGACGAGACAGACGCAATGGCACTGTTTTCATCGCATTCCGAGCACTTTGAAAATTGAGCAAAATTTTATCCCCTGATCACACCTCCCCATTGGGAATATTTTGGACCTCCAAAAGACTATCTCAGTCTATGTGAAGATGAGGGTATAGTTCCCTCACCCTTCCAACCTCAATCCACTTGGCCTTGCTTGGATTCGTCCCTTTAAGACCAACTCGCAAATACTCCACATTTCCTCGCTTCGAAGTTCGCATCCTCCTGTCAAGTATGGTGTCTTCCTGCAGTTCTGTTAGATACTCTGGTGAAAAATCATCTATGGAAGGAATCTGAACATGCTCTCCTTGATCATCGATCAACAGAGTCTCATACAACTTCAAATTCTCAACATTAACAACTGCATACATCTGCATATTGAAGGCAAATCTAAACGAAAAGCATTGTTACCAATCTTGCCGACAATTTTGAAGGGACCATATCGAATTGGTTTCAACTTTTTACCTTCTCCTTTAAGCCTCTCCTTGCTGATGTAAAGCCACACTTCATCACCAACTTTGAAACTGTGATCAACACGATGCTTGTCATGTCTCGCTTTGTACTTGGCCTGACTCTTCTCCAACTTCTCTTGCACCACCTGATGTATCGACTGAATTTGTTTGATGAACTTCTCTACCCGATCAATATCATACTGCCCATCAACAACAATATCTTTCCCAAATATGAATTCTAAAGGTGACTTGGGCAAATATCCAAAACAAGTCTCAAATGGCGACATCTGTGTCGAAGAGTGCTTGGCTCGATTGTACGCATGCTGAACATAGTGTAAATGTTCATCCCAAAGCTTAGGATGCTTGCTGCAATATGCACGAAAAAGATGACCACTGTACGATTCACCACCTCTGTCTGACCATCTGTCTACGGATGAAAAGTTGTGCTCTTTTTCAACTTGGTTTCCATGAGTGCCCACAAACTCGACCAAAAACTTCCAACAAATCGAGAATCCCGATCAGAAATGATGGACTTGGGCAATCCAAAATGCACCCAAA
>JASDQU011103179.1:63450-74755 GCA_032191745.1 Picea mariana
CTTCTAGACATAATATGTGGATCCAGGCCAAAAGGGATCCTAAGAAGTAGTGGCTACAATTGAGGTATTGTGTTACAGGAGAATAAGTACAGTGGGCCATGAAATATTGGCCTGGAGAATGGAAGGTGTCAGTGACTCAAAAGAAGGTACCAATATCTAAGAAGAAAGCAGACTCTATCCCTTCAAGACAGTCAACTAGTCCAACAACCAATACAAGGAAGGCGACAGAGCGCACAAATGTAACAAGGGGTAGTGCGATCACTCAAAAACCAAGGCAAAAGAATATTAACCCAAAGCCTTCAACACAGGAGAAGGAGCGCGCAATGGAACCAAATGGAGGAGCACTTAAGGATGCAAATGTTCCTATGCAGGAGGAACAAGGAGGAGTAGATATCCCAGACATGGACATACCAGTGACAACCGCACAGATAGAAACACTGCCAATGAAAACGACAATATTGCAGTCAACAAGCCAGTGTAATAAGATGAAGGCACACAAGGGTGTTCTCGAGCTTACAATCATAGAAGATGATTCATAGTTGGTCACAGAGAAAGTATAGGATCGTGCAACAAAAGTGTGGTATGATGTAGAAAAACAAAGAGAGGAGATAGTCAAGAAGTTGACAGAAGTTAAGGATGCACTGGAGCAATTGCAACTTACTACAACACAACAGAAAGAACAAGCGTAGCCACAACAAACTTCTTAAGAAAGAACAGTTCCAAAAAGGAGACAATACAGATTATAGTGATGGGGAACAAAATTTTTTGTATCACCCAAGAGATGTTGCAGGTGGATGAGGAGACAACATAAAAAACATTGAAAGACATAGATCATTTGGACTTGGCGCTGCACAAGGTTCCAATGAAGGCATTGTATAAAATTCAAATTAGTGTCGTGAAGGAGATTCAATCGAGGGCCCAAATAGATGCAACAAGTTTACAATTGGCTATTGAAGTGAAGAAGACATTGGAGATGACACTTAGCCAGGTGCAGATCAAGAGGGAAGAAGCAAAGCAGTGCACTGACAGAATGGAGCAGTAGGTGGAAGAAGTGTTCAAAACTATTTCTGATAGCACACAAGAAGGGAACATACCAATATAGGAGAAGATTGAGAAGATAGTGTAGGATATGGAAGCGTACATGAGCCAAATCACAGAGTTGAAAGACCTCCTGGCAAGACCTGGCACTCCACCAAAAGTATGAACACAAAGGGAGCAGGAGATGACAGGTCATTCAAAGAGCATTGCATAGATGATCCAGGAAATCACAGACTTATATAATAAGCTTGTGCATTTATGGATGAATCTGTAGGAGGATGAGAAACTGCAAGAGTTAGAATAGAAGGAAGAAGGAATAAATATTGTGCTACAATACTTAAAGCAGAGGAAGAAAGTGATGGAAATCTCAGAAAATTGAAGAGTGAGCAGGAAATTAAGAACTTGCAGGCAGAACTGAAGACTATACATGTAAAAAATAAGTCAAGGTAGGCATAGTTAGAACCACTACAGGAAGGCGCAGAAAAATGTTGATTGAGATTGATGCAGCTAAGGGTCAGATTGAGAAGGTTGGATTGGAAAGTGAAGAATTGTTGAAGGAGCATATTACTGCACAGATTGTGGAGGTTGTAGAAAAGAAGAGCACGCAAGTAACATCACGAGTTGAAGATATTTCAGGCATGTTCCAGAAGTTAGAGAAGTCAATGCAGAAGGCACACACTACCCGAGTGGCTCGGGAGGAGCCACATATGAGTGTTTGGGGCCAGTTGGCACAAGGCATTTTGGGGGAAAGTGTAATAATTAAAATGGTAATTTTGGGGGAAAGTGTAATGATGGTAAATGTACATATACAGGTAATCAATTAAAATGAAACTTGCATTAGGTTTAGTGGATCACAAATATATTTCATTTTGCAAGTATGAAAACTATTAGGAGTGCGGTGATGCGAAAGTGTGGGATCAAAGTGCAATGACTTGACAGATTTCTCTACACAATTCCCATAAAATAGAATAAATGTATTGTTTCGAGGGATACACATTTGCAGAACACGAGATGGTTGGAGAAGTTACAAATAATTTAGACTATTGCAAGTGCTTGAGACATTTGTATGCATTGCACTGGTACTCAGTGATTTTATAATGTACAGTTAGTGTCAGATACCTAATTTATTTATCCATTGCATTATAACCTTATAAATTATACATAGATACCTAGCTACTTCCTTTTGCTTTGTGTCCATCCTTCGCATGACTCCATTACTGCTCTTCAACCTAACTATGTCTAGATAAATTTAACAATGTTCTAGATTGACTAGATCTCCTTGTTTACAAAGGTTTCTCTTCACTGTACATGCATAGTTTGATAACCCTAAGATTTGATACATTAAAAAATTGATTACCTTTATGGATACGATCTGTATTTCACTAATCTCCATTGTATGACTAGTTTCCCTTCCCCGGATAGGATTCCTCATCAAACTATAAATGCTTGACAAAATAGGGGTCATTGTACAGACAATTGTCCCTGTTGTACTAGTAGTGCATGTATTTCTTTCATTGTAATCCTTGAGGCATTTGCAATTCATAATTGGAAACACCTGCGCTGCTTCCTGTGGTGACCTGAGCTACCTGTGAACAGTCTAAATTTGAAGAAACAATTGACCTAACATCAAGGAAGGGCATCCCAATGGCCACATACGACGATGAAGTAGACTCCTCTCTAGATCCAAGAGAACAACTCCCCTGGATGGGGACAGCTGGAAGCGCTCCAACTTTTTTCCGGTAACAACTGTCCACATTGACTCAGCTGAGTTCCCCACCCCTTTCCTCGCCTCCTCTGGTCCCCCTGAATGATTTCTTCTCACACCTTTCTGGGGTAACAAGATCTTACCCTTTCCAAGTATCAGGCTCCCCCCTTCGCCCGAACGTGATCTCTGGGACAACTTCCCCTCGACCTCGGTGGTCCCCCTCTCCACTAGTTTCGACAACACTTCTCTCCATTGCAACGCTCTTCTCCCTCAATATTGCGTAGCTCCCCTTTCTCCAACACACTATGACTTCTTCTCCTCGCCTTCCCATGTTGTTGTTTTTTGGACCTTCCCGGATCCAGTAGTGAGCCCTTTTTCCAATCAAGGCCTGGGAGATCTTGGGGTACACCCCAAGACACTACCAGATCCGCTCTTCAAAGATCAAGATGAAAGGGTCGTGCAAGCTCTAGAGCATAGCCGAGATTTCTCCACAGAGTGCTACTTTCCTTTGGAGGGCCAATACTACACTCTAGGTCATGCACCTCCAGATTTGGAGCGAAGGTTTGTCACAACAAATCTCCAACCCTTCAACCTCGACGACTGGGACCTCAGCCACAACAGAGCACCAGGCTTACTCCCTCCCATCAACTTGTATCTAGATGCCCAAGCCACTTCAGGGCAAAGGAGGAGGAAGCGAAAAAAATGTTTAGGGACTTCCAAGGAAAATCCAAAATTCATCCCCGATGATGATATTTCGATGGCATGGATCTCGGCAATGGAAGACAAAACTCCAGTGGGAAAATCCTATGGCCGATAGTTCAGCGAAAAAACCCTGCGAGCATGGGCCACCTCAAATTGGGGAGCAACCACAAACTCGCCCAACATCTTTCACCTCTCTAGAGGCTGGTTTATGATTATTTTCGTGAAACCCTCGCAAGCCTTGGACGCACTCCAAACCAACTGGACAATTGACTCTTCCCCGATTCTTATGAAGCTCTGGAACCCTACTTTCGACACAGACAACGAGCATCTAGACTCCATCCCGATCTGGGTCTCCATCCACATATCTGGTTAGAAAATTGCTTCAAAGTAATTGGAAATTTTTTAGGGGATTACATAACAACAAACATGGGTTTTTTGGCCTCGGGAGGAATGACGGTTTCTCGAATTCTGGTCTCTTTTAACATAAGGTAAGGGTTAAGAGAATTCCTCAACCTCACAGACCTGGGACACACAAGAGTACAAATCCTAGACTATGAAGGCGTGCCCTTCCATTGCAAACAATGTCATGATTACGACCACGTGGTTAAAGACTGTCCTAAACCTTTCGGGAGGCGCCCTGGACACACTAGACATGAAGCCAGGCATCAAGGTCGAGAACACCATGTGGCAGCAGGGGGCTCTTTCTTTTCTCCAGTGTCAAATTCTATGGGGACACCTTCCCCCACTCCAGCAGCATACCAGGACTACCTGATAGCTGATCAACTAGATTCAGACGGAAACACCTTAGCACTCGTTCCAACAATGGGCGACGAGGCATGCTCCAACTACAGCCCCGAGACAACTCCTCAACACTTGATCAACAATTTCTTGGATATGGATCTCTCTTTTCGCCACCCTGTAAATGGTTTTCTAAATACTTTCAAATTTATCTTAAAAGACTGCATCCCTCCCTCCCACTTTCCCCCCCGCACCACCACTGTCTCCCAAAATCCCTTTTTTCCCTCCGCCTCCCTCCCTCCTCCCCCGCTAGTCGAAGACACCTCTCTGACCACTTCTCCTCCTTCCTCCTCAAACTCTTGGTCCACAGAGGAACCATCCTCAAAAGAATCTGAGAACTCCATCATCCACTTTCACCTCCACAACAGATCAGTCACCATCCCCACCATGAACCACAAAGGTCTTGGGCCTACTCTAGATCCATTGAAAACAAAAAAGACTGAGGCAGGGCTTCACACCTCTCCATAGCACAATCTCGTGCATTGTTGGACACGGCTTCAGGCCGACAAAAATCTCTCCTCGGGGATCTTAGAGAAAAAAAATTCCTTGTCTGGGTTCCCCCATGAAGCTTCTCTCTTTCAATTGTCGGGGTTTAGCGAGCCCCCCAAAAAAATCCGCTCTAAAAATGTTGTTGACTTTGCACCAACCAAAAGTTTTTCTCCTCCAAGAAATGATGGCTGACGAACACACAACCACACAATCTCTCTCAACCCTCTTCCCAGGTTGGGCTTTCCTGGGGTCGGACGTATGTGGTATATCGGGAGGCCTAGTCATTGGATGGCTCTCCATATATATAAAGCCCCTNAGATCCCTTGAAAACAAAAAAGACTGAGGCAGGGCTTCACACCTCTCCATAGCACAATCTCGTGCATTGTTGGACACGGCTTCAGGCCGACAAAAATCTCTCCTCGGGGGCCTTAGAGAAAAAAAATTCCTTGTCTGGGTTCCCCCATGAAGCTTCTCTCTTTCAATTGTCGGGGTTTAGCGAGCCCCCCAAAAAAATCCGCTCTAAAAATGTTGTTGACTTTGCACCAACCAAAAGTTGTTCTCCTCCAAGAAATGATGGCTGACGAACACACAACCACACAATCTCTCTCAACCCTCTTCCCAGGTTGGGCTTTCCTGGGGTCGGACGTATGTGGTAGATCGGGAGGCCTAGTCATTGGATGGCTCTCCATATATATAAAGCCCCTAAACTCTTGGGCCTTTGAATCCTGTCTAGGACTTGAGGTATTAATCGAAGGTTTGGGGATGACTCTCAAGGTTGGAAAGTTGTGGCCCCTCAGCACACCCAGATCCTCAAACAACCTTTTTTAGCCACTTGTTGAATACAAATGGCTTCATTGACATCACACCGGTCAAACTACTCCCCACCTAAAGGAACTTAAGAATTGGGGAAGCACAAGTGGAAAAAATATTAGATCGGTTTCTGATCATTGAATCACTGTCATTACTTCCTCTCCAATTTCGTCAATGGATAAGAAACGGGGGAGACACAGATCACTCCCCTATTTGGTTAACCTTCGAAGAAGGACAAAAAAGGGCAGTCCCCCCTTTCAAATTCAACTCCAACTGGCTCAAAGAAGACAACTTCAAAAAACTGGTGAAATCAAATTGGACTCCCCTCCAGGATTCAAGGGAAACTCTGACAACCGTACAATTCATGGACAATTTAAAAAAAAATTAAGAACTTGGTCATTCCCTAGGAAAAAACAAAACAAAAAGAAGAGGAGCAAGAACTCAAAAGCATTGAGGACCAGTTGGAGGCAACATACCAAGATTTTGAGTTTGGATTCTCTACGGAAGTTTCTTGAGAATTTCTTAGAAACCTAGTGGCAAAGCGAATGAAAATACTGGCTGATAAAGAAGCAACTTGGAGACTTAAGAGAAGGGCAATATGGCTAGAAAATGGGGATGAAAACACAAAATTCTTCCATGCCTTTGTAAAAGGTCGGAAAGCGGCTAATATAATTTGGAGCTTAAAGGATCAGGAAGATAGACCAGTTACTTCCTTCAAAGGGATAACAAACTTCGAGAAAAAACATTTCTAGACATTATTCAAAGATGACCAAAGGGCCAACTTAGCCGACATCATCAAATTGGCTCTTTACTTTCCCATCTTTGTGGACGGGGAATGAAACCGAGATCTCTTTGCAGAAGTCACCGAAGTCGAACTCAAAGACACCCTCCAAAGTTTCCAAAAAGATAAAAGCCTCGGTCCGGACGATTGGTCAATTGAATTCTACCTGGGTTTCTTCGATATGATCGGAGGCAATATTCTCAAAGTCATAGAGGAATCCAGATTAAACGACAGAATTCACAGACCACTCAACACCACTTTCATAGCTCTTATACCAAAGGTAAATGATCATCTCTCCTTTGATTATTTCCGACCCATCTCTCTCTACAATTGCATCTACAAAATCATCGCAAAGGTAATTGCCCGAAGGTTGAAGCCACTACTCTCTTTGTCCATCTCTAAAGAACAATTTGGATTCCTCGACAGAGCCACGAAGCAATTGGGGTAGCTCAAGAGGGACTTCATAGTCTGAAAACCATAAAAGCCAAGGGCACTATTTTAAGATTGACCTCTCCAAGGCCTTCGACAAGGTAAGTTGGTCCTACATCAAGCTTCTACTACTATGAAAACCATAAAAGCCAAGGGCACTATTTTAAGATTGACCTCTCCAAGGCATTCGACAAGGTAAGTTGGTCCTACATCAAGCTTCTACTCACCCATATAGTCTTTGAGGTCCCTTTCATCAAATGGATAATGGCCTACATCTCCTTGGTCTCCTTCGCGGTCGTCATAAATGGAGTAGCCTCACCTTTCTTCACCTCCGAAAAAGGACTACGCCAAGGATGTACCCTCTCCCCTCTACTCTTTATGCTAGTGGCCGAGGGACTTAGCAGGGATATAGCAATTTTCGTTAGATAAGGGGACTTTCTAGGAATACAACTAACCACAAGTTTAAGAATCACCCATTTACATTTTGTGGATGACATCTTCATCTTCTGTAGCGGTCGAAGGTGGGACGCAGAAGTGATTGMAAACATCCTCTCCCTCTTCCACTCAACAACTRGTATGCAAATAAATATTCAAAAATCCACACTTTACTTCTCTGAAATGGAAAGAGAGGAGGAAGAAATCTACCGAAGTCTCTTTCATTTTACTTTTCAAGATTTCTCAGAAGGCCTAAAATATCTTGGTTTTCACCTAAAACCAAATAACTATCTCAAAAAAGACTGGAAATGGCTAATCTCTAAACTGGAGAAAAGACTTTCTGGGTGGAGCTTCAAGTGGCTCTCAAAGGCAGGAAGACTCACCCTAACCAAAGCAGTACTAGAGGCCATCCCAATCTACTAGATGTCGCTCACATGGATTTCGAAAGGAGCACTAGAAAAGATCAGAAAAATATGCTCTCGTTTCATTTGGTCAGGCTCTTGAGACAAGTTCACACAATCGTGGGTAAAATGGGATCGTCTAGCCCGACCAAAATCTCTGGGAGGATGGGGGTTTAAAAATATATTTCTTTTCTCAAAGGCCTTGGAAGCAAAAACATGTTGGCACTTCATCTCAAACAACGATCTTTGGTCCCTAGTTATCATCCAAAAATACATAGCCCTGAAGAGAGTGGAAAACTAGATCAGATCCCCAAACAAGTCACACAAAACATGCTCCATGTTATGGAAAGCTCTTATTTCCTCCTTCGCAGAATAGATAGCAGAAATCTCCTCTGCATTGGAGCAGATCCTTGTCCTGGAAGTGGTAACTCTCACATTCTCCCTCTGGAACTTATCAATCTCCTCCATACGAAAAATATCTTCCTACTCTCCCACCTGGCCAACCTAAACACTACTACACTTTGGCATCAGCGTTGGAAAAGAGTGATTGATCTGGGGCTAACAGGATCCTTTGTAACGCAATACAAAAATTATATTGCATCCCTACAGGTCGGACACATAAGACTCATTGATAGGGAGGATGAGTTGGTCTGGCAAAAAGATCCTTTAGGAGCTTACACTCCCAAAATGGGCTACATTGCTTTAAGCATGGACCTCTTTCATCAACACCAAATTTGGTGGTGGAAAGGACTTTGGAAGCTAAAATGTCCACAAAATGCCAAAATCTTTCTTTGGGCATCCCTAAATGGAAAAGTTCCTACTTGGGAAATTATACAAAAGCGAAAGTTCGAAGGGCCAGGAAGATTCCCCCTCCACCACTCTGAAAATGAAACAACTCTCAATTGGCTTATCTCTTGCCCTTATACCCAAAGAGTATGGATGGAAGCTTCAACTAGCATTGGGAAAACTTGCACTTGGGGAGGACCAAGTCTGGAAGAAGCTTGGAAAGTTTGGACCCACAATCCAAGATACAAGGAACTAAAAGCTCTCCTCCTCATCATAAACTGGGGCATCTGGTTGGCCCGAAACACAACACTCTTCCTTGACAAATCTTTCGTCCCAGAAAAAATAGCAGCACAAAGTCTCTCAATTCTCTCACATTTCCCGCAAATAAAAAAAGGTCCAAGCATACAGTTGATCCAAATAGAGACTCTAGACAAATAAAATCCTTGGGCTTACTTTGATGGGGCCTCACAGAATCAAACTTGTGGGGGTGGATTTGTAGTTCATCTATTGGAAAATCTCTCCTTTCACATAAAATTGGGGTTGGGACAGGGTACAAACTACTATGCAGAGCTATTGACTTTAAGACTTCTACTTCTCTTTGCAAAAGAAAAAGATTTAAGGCATCTCTAGATCTTTGGAGACTCAATGTTCGTCGTAAACTAGGCAAAAAAACTTCAGCAGTGTCACAACATTTTCCTCCTCCCTATTTTGGAGCACATCATTCACTTAATGGAAGAATTTGACATGGTGATTATTTCCCATATCTACAGGAACATGAACATGGTAGCGGGCGCACTCTCAAAAGAAGGGCTCCCCCTTGCATTGGGCCAATGGCACATCACAAAACACAAGGATGGATACTCTCAAGATTATTACCATCAACCTTTTATAAACACAACAGTTCAACAGCAGGATCAACAACAGCAATAAAAATTTTGGATGAAAGCAACATCAGATGAAATTTTTGGTTGAAAATTTTAAGATGATCACAGGGATGCAGTATAAGATATCTTACCATTCTCAGCAACCTATATTTGCAAACATTTTTCAGTTTTGATCCAGAATCTCCTTTTACAGACTTTTAGACTCAAATACCTTGTTCTGGGTGTAACATGGTAGAAAGTCAGGGACTTTCAAAATATTTTTTTCTCTCTGATACACATACTACACCCATGAGGTGTTGTGCTCCTTGAAGCACCTACATAATGTAATTTTGTCTCTTCGGGTGAATAAAATTACGCTTTTTTCCATGGAAAAAAAATACATTTCATTAAAAAAAAAAATTGTTTAGTGTGCAGTAAAACTTAGTAGAGCATCGTATATGTGGAATTTTTTTATTTGAACATTTGTCTAAACATTTGGACAGGTCTATCCCCGCATAAGTATGATATTATTTATTAGTGTCCAATGCACAATATACAATGTGCAATTTATTAAATAATTAAATTTTTAATATTATTTTTTAATTTATTATTAAAAATGAGCCATATGCAATCTGCAAAGACAATTGTACAAGTATATTCCCGCAAAGCATTATTTAATATTATTTAGCATAGGTATATCCTCGCACAGGTATGGTTGTGTACCCTTACAAAAGTCTTCGTACATAAGCAACACAAAAGTATTCACACATAAGCAACTACGCATTGCACATTGCACATACTTGATAAATGATTAATTGTTTAATAATAAATAATTAATAATTAATAACCATGTGGGGAGATGTTGAAGCAAAAGTCTGTGCACATACCATATACATGTGCGGACCCATGTTGTGCACATATATACCTGTACAAAAGTCTCTGCACATACGTTTTATGACTTAACATTTTTATATGCAAGCATATTCTCAAATATGGCAAGCTTTACTACATGCACAATATTAAATATGGATATGACCAACTTTAATATCTATGTGGACTATATAATGGGGGAATTGTGCAGAGGTGCAGAAGTTATACATGTATGCATAACACCACAAGTATAACTTCCGCACTTCCGCATAAGCGTATCCCCCACACAACAATACTTAGTCTAATAGTTATCAAGTTACAAAAGAAGATTAACTATGGGAAAAACATTCTCGGTTATGAAATATACCTAGAGCTCATTCCTCGGTTTTGCTCGTTCCTTGCATTGACTTTTATCTCTCTCGTTCAAGTTTAAGGAAATCTTGTTTATATTTATGTCAATATTAGTCATATTATTTTATTTTAATAGTTTTGCTCCGACCCAAATGTAGACCATGTTTCAATTTGAAGGGTGTTGCCCGTCGCTGGAAAATTTTGCACAAACCCATAAGTAATAGACGACTTATATGACTTAACATTTTTCTATGCATACATATTCTCAAATATGACACGCTTTAATAGTTTCACAACRGAGATTATGACAAGGCATGTAATCTGCACTATAACTGAAGCATTTATGGCAACGTAGWTTGCTCCTCTTTGGAAAGAAAAAAATGGCAAGTGGGTAATAGACTGYAGTGCAAAACTCTAGATGCMAATCTTGTGTCAAATTCTTCTATCAATTCAATATATATTTAGAATTCTTTAGGTCAAAAGTCCTTTTACTTAGCCATTTTTGAGACTGTACGAGGACCCTTTTTGTTGCAATGTCTCTGCTTTTAGCCTACGAATATCTCCTGCACAAACATATAGTCCGCACAAATCTTTAATTTTTTTTTTTAATATAGTCTTGTACAAATAATTAAAAGATTAATAACTATTTATTAATCTAATAAAAGTTTATTGCTAGTACCTGCAATGAAATTTAATTATAGGTCTTCAACACAAACATATTGTTCGCACATATATAGATTATATACTTACGCGTAGGTATATCGTTATAAAGCCAACACTCATTCTAATAATTACCAATGTTATGGATAATAAAGTGTTGTTATGCATATTCATATTGTTAAGAAAA
>JASDQU011103180.1:36772-47636 GCA_032191745.1 Picea mariana
GCCAAGGTGAAAAGATTCATTGAGCACATTCAACACATTCTCAAACAGTTTCATGACATATTGGACAAAGCCAATATGTCATGAAACTGTTTGAGAATGTGTTGAATGTGCTCAATGAATCTTTTCACCTTGGCAGCTTCAGACTAGACATGAGCCGAATTAGCTCGAGTAGTTGCAAATGGTATGGCTACGTCAATGGGACATAGTGGCTGGAATCCCAAGCAAACTTAAAAGGGGATGTGGTCGGTTGAGTTGTGGAGGGCCCATTTATAGCTATGTTGTACATAGGGGATTCTCTCATCCCATGTGCATGGATGCTTTGAGTTGTACATGTGAAAAATGTGCATGATCATCCTGTTGACAACCTCTGTCTGGCCATCAATTTGGGGATGGAAAGCTGTGGAATTGGTGAGCTTGGTGTTCAACATTGACCAGAGGCTGGAACAAAATGTACTGTAGAAAATGCTCTCCCAATCTGAGATGATAGACCGTGGGATCCCAAAGTGTACTCACACTCGTTCAAATAAGAGTTTAGCAGTGGCTTCTGCCGTGATATTCTTCTTGCAGGCCACCATAATGGCCATCTTTGAGAATCTTTCGAAGACCATGAAAACACAGTCATTTGCATGCTTAGTAGAAGGAAGGCCCGACATGTAATCCATGGAGATGGATTCCAAAGGTCGACTGGGGGTAGGAAACAGAGTATAGAGGACTTACTTCTTGATGGTCGGTTTAGCAATGACGCAGGAAGTGCAGGATCTGATGTACTTCCCAACTTCCCGTCGAAGGTTTGGCCAATAGAAATACTTCTGCAATACTGCCACTGTTTTCTCAACCCCGAAATGTCTAGTGACCTGACTATAGTGCATTTCCCAAATAATATTGGCACGCTCGCTCGAAGGAACACAAAGGTGTCCCAGGTGGCATAGTAGTGCATCCTAGAGGTGAAAATTTGGAACTCAGTTACCCTCCAAGAGAGTCTTGTATGTGTGGCCAAAATCTGGATCGCTCTTGTAGAGATGTGGCCAATCAGAAGTCTCGTGCCCACAAGAGTTGAGCATGGTGGTTATCGCCACGATCTGTGGTCGGATGAGGTAGTCTGCAACATTATTGGTGTTTCCCTTCTTATACTTGATGTTCAAATGAAACTGTTGCATATATGTTGACCACTTCTGATGGCGATCGTTCTGCAACTTCCCTTGTGTATGTATGAACTGTAGGGATCGATGGTCTGTGTGGATGATCGTTTACTTCCCCAAAATGTAATTCTTCCATTGTCGGCAAGCCTGCACAATGAACTACCTTTCTTTGTCATAAGTGGGATACTTTCGGACTGTGTCACATTGTGATATGCCACTGGATGTCCCTATTTAGTAAGAACTGCCATAATAGCATAGTTAGAGGCATATGTCTCGATCTCAAATGGTTGTTGCAAGTCTGGTAATGTGAGCACTGGGGCACAACAGAGGCAATGTTTCAATTCTACAAACTCCTTCTGTTGAGATTCTAACCAAACAATTTTTTCTTTCACTCCTCCCTTGGTGACTTGACTCAAGGGCCAAGTGATATGAGAGAATCCCAACACAAACCTGTGGTAGAAATTAGCAAGACCCAGAAAGTTGCGAAGCTCTGTTAGAGTGGTTGGGGCTAGACAATCCTGAATGACTTGGATTTTTGGTGGATCCACATGCAACCCACGCTCATCAATGATGTATCCCAGATATTGAACCTGGGTCATGCCAAAAGTTAACTTCTCTAAATTGGCACACAACTTGTGTTTCTGCAGTGTTTGGAGGACCTGTCGGATGTGGTGGAGGTGCTCTTCCCAAGTCTGGCTGAAGATCAGGATGTCATCCAAGTACACTACTACAAATGAGTTGGTGAATGGTTGCAAGATGTCATCCATCAACCTCATGAAGGTTGCGGGAGAATTCATCAACCCGAAAGGCATGACCAACCATTCGAAAAGGCCCTCCTTGGCTTTGAAGGAAGTCTTCCATACATCAGACGGTTCGATTGGTACCTAGTGATACCTGGACTTCAAGTAGATCTTGCTGAAATATTTCACCCCTTTGAGTTGGTCCAAAAGGTCATCAATCCATGGGATCGGGTACCTATTCTGGATAGTGATCTTGTTAAGCACCTGATAATAAATACAAAGTCTCCAAGTCCCATCCTTCTTTTGTACCAACACGATCAGGCTCCCATAGGGCGATGAAATTGGTCGTATGTGACCTTTATACAACAACTCCTGAATCTTCCTTTTGATTTCATAATTCCCCAGAATAGAGCGTCGATAGATCGGTCCATTGGGCATCGACGCACATGGGGTCAGATCGATGGGGTGCTTGACCTGAAAGTATATAGGCACCCTTGCGAGTGAGGCGAAGATGTCCCAGTACTCCTCCATGACCTTGCCCATTTTTTGTTATTGTGCGGAGGAGCCCTGTTTGGAGGTCATGGCCATAGTCTTCTTCTTTCCCCAAGGGAGGATCATCAGGAAAACAAATTTCCCAGTTTTGGAAATGAGCTTATTGCATTGTTTTGCAGTAACCAAAGAGATAGCGATAGGTGGTGGTACCTGTGGTATCCTGTACAACTTATTTCCCAAGGTAGAAATAACAATGCAAGGTCGAGACTCATACACAACATGTCGCCTCCACAAGTATGGTTGGCCTAATAATATGTCACAAAAATCAAGAGGAGCAATGTCACATAATACCTCATTGGTGAAGGGCTTGATGCTATAGGGAAGGTGACACTACTGGATGACGCAGAGATCCCATCCTTGGTGAGGCCACTCGATGGTGTATGACTGTGGGTGTGTTGTGGTGTGCAAGCCCAACCACTTCACAACCTCGACTAAAATGAGGTTCTTTTGGCTCCCACTATCAACAATGAACTGTAGATGGGAACCCTTACCCCACATCTGGGAGTGGAAGAGACGCTCCTCCTCCTTTGGATCTTCTAGTTCTTCCTTTTGGATCTTCATGGTGGAAACGATGGCATTGGGCTCCACATCGATAATCTGCTTCCCTCTATCATTCCCCTTCTCGGGTTCTGGTTTAGTGTCGGATCATGCATCTGATTCAGAATCCCTCATCTCGGCCACCAATGACTGTTTGGTCTAACACTCACTTGTGTTGTGAGTGGAGCTCTTATGGAACTTACACCACTTTCTCCTATCCTTCTTCGGCTTCATGGTGTTTTTCTTTGCTTGTGGCTTTGGCAGGTTGTCTTGAGTCGCCATGCCTTGGATTTGTCCTTTGTTCTACGGTTTGGGGGCACCTTTTGCTTGATTTTGATTCGTAGATCCAAAGTCTCGCTTCTATTGTTTGAATTTTTGCTCAATCTTGGAAGCATACCAATATGTTGTACCAAGCGAGGAGATGTCGAGGAACTCCATTTCCTCCTGAATTTATATGTGTCGACAACTGCAGTACTTCAACACCAAATGTTTCTCCGAATATTTGATACCCAACTTTGTGCGCAGGGTATGGAACAGATTCATCAGCTCATGCACATCTTGATCCCTTTACTACCGTAGCGTAGTCCATCATATGTACTTGTCCTCATAGCTCCCCACAGGATAATATTGTTCCTTGATGGCGTCTCGGAAAGAATTCCAAGTGGGTACGACCAATAATAGAGAGGGTTCCTCATTTTTTTTCTCACAGTAGGTTTCCCACCACTCCTTGACATGGGGGGTGACTTTGAGTAGTGAAAAAATAATCTTCTTTCCGGTCGAAAAAGTCATGAACCGAGAAATATCCTTATAATAGATTCAACCATCTATCTACAACATATGCATCTATTTGGCCATCAATTATGGGAATTTCAAAGTTTACTTGTACCTTAAAAGGGGTTGTGCCTCCAGAGTGGCTGTTGGATGAAGATGCGCCACCAGTGGGCAATCGTTGAAGGATCTGGGAAAATTTATCCATCATCGCGTTCCTTTGTTTTTCAAGGGCCTCCTAGAGAAATATTTTGATAGGATATCCTGCTCCCTCGTCTTTCTTTTCGTTCCCCATGGGCGTCCGTTGGGGTTTGCGAGGCTGATCTTGAAAAGGTTCAACCAGATCAAGCCCTAACTCCTTATACCCTGACCTCGTTGGGGAAATGCAAAGAAGGATCGATAAAGAGGAGACCACTCTGATACCACTGATCCAAATTTATGCAGGAATGCAACAGAATACACAAATAACCATGAATACAAAGATGCAGCGGAAATAACACTTCATTTCATTAATATCAAAGAACTAAAATTTGTTTACAGACATAATAGAAATAAACTAGCTAGGGCGCTGGTAGCTTATCTCTGAGAAGAGATGTGGCAGATACAGGCCTCTGACCTCTTTTTTGTAATGAGGCTCGAAGCCTATATGTTATTGAGAAACAATGGAAACCCTAAACACCCACAAACCTAACCCTAGGAGATGAAATGCCAGAATATGGGCCCCGTCGAGGTAAATTGGTACATCAATTTCCCGAGGTCGTAACTTTGGCATATGATCTCCATTTGACGCATATGATACATCGTTAGAAATATCTATCCGAGGACTACAATTGTTGACAATGAATATATTAGTATGGAACGAACTAATATCTAACGATTGATTGATGCCCAAAAACATCGTTTAGGGCCTCAAAATGGCTCTAGAAGTTCAGGACTCGAAAAACTGCCAAAAATAGTAAATTTTGCTACAATTAAGGAAACTGAAAAACTGAAAGAAACAATGGTGGGTGTCCAAGTGGAATAGGTGGGTGGCCACCAATGTACACCTGGATAAATAGGTTGGGATCAACAACACTCTTGCTGAAGCCCAAACTCATCAACTATCCATCAATCTTCTCATAACATGCACGAGGTGCCTGTTTTAGTCCATACAGGGATTTCTTCAACTTGCACACATGAGACTCCTTCTCATGTATCACAAATCCATGTGGCTGCATGATGTAAACTTCTTCCTCAATATATCCATTGAGAAAGGCTGTCTTCACATCCATATGATGTAGTCTCCAACCCATGGATGCGACAAGGGAAAAATCGTACGGATTGAAGTGTATCAGGAAATAGAAGCAAATGTCTCCTCATAATCTATTCCCTCCACCTGAGTGAATCTTCTAGCCACAAATATCTCTTTTTAATTCTCTACACTTGCATCAGCTGTATGTTTGATCTTATAGATCCACTTGGAAGTCATTATAGACTTCCCTTTCAGTCTCAGAACAATATCCCACACATCATTCTTTATGATGGACTGATACTCTTCTGTCATGGCATATTTCCAAACCTACTGACCTGGTACTTCTCCATGACAAGAAGGCACAGTATAAATGATGTGGCTCATATTTGAAACATAGCTCAAAAATATCTGTGGTCTCTTGCTCTCTCGGAATGTACCACAAGGAGTTTCATGTTTCTCTGCCTCCTATAGAGTCTATTGAGCCCATGCAAGACTCTTCTGGCCTACTGTAATGTCTCTGGGATCATCAACTAGAGCTATAGGATCAACTGGATCAATAACTGTCACCCTCTGAAATTTTGAAGGGGGAGAAGGTATTGTCTCTTATTTCTTCTCGCTATCAATCTCCATATGAGATTCTTTGGATCTTCAGAAGGCTATCTCTTCCTAAAAGGTGACATCTCTGTTAACCTTGATTTGTCTTTGACCAAGGATGTAGATCCGGTATGCCTTCGAAGATTCAATGTACCCCACAAATGTACCCTTTATGCCTGAAGGGTCTACCTTGGTCCTCTTTTCCTTGGGTACATGAATATATATTGGACAACCAAATATCCTGAAGTGTCCAACCTTAGGCTTCACTCCGGTGAAATCTTCTTCAGGAGTCATGTTCTTCAGAATCTTATGAGGACTCCTATTTTGAACATACACAACTATCATGGATGCCTCTACCCATCGAATCATAGGTAGATTATGATCACATATCATTGCTTTGGTTGCCTCAACAATGGATCTGTTTTTCCTCTCTGCAACCCCATTCTGCTGAGGGTTATAAGTGTTGATATTATGGTAGCTGCGGGAGGTATTTACCTCTACGTGTAAACCTTATGAGAATAGAATATTCCAGGAAGCAAGATGAAACCCTAATGAGTTGGCTAATAACCCTAGAAGACAATTTGGCTCAAGAGGATAATTGGTATTAGGTTATTAGCCTCCAAGAGAAGAATTCGGCCAAAAGAAATAATATATACTGAACATACAGATATCCAGAATGAGAAGTTGGCCCAGGCAGCTAGCTAGAATTAGTATAAATACAAGAGGCCAGTCTTCATTCTGGCAGGAATTCTCAGAATTGTAGAGAAGCACTTGTGTGCACTACAGTTGCCCAGTTTGTGTGCAGTTTTGGAGGAGAGCTGTTGTTGCAACTACTGCAGCTAGCATATTACGCTTTGGCTTGGACTATCTCTTGGTTAGGGTTTGGAATATCTGATCAACTCTTGTTTGATATGCTACCCTTGGGGAAAGGTGTGCTATCCTTTGTTTGGCTATCTAGCCTAGGGTTTTCTTTCGAAATGATTCTCAGTCAAGGTTAAGGTGCTCGGAGGGTGGCTTCGGCCTATGGTTGGGTGACAATAGTGATATTGTCGATGGTAAAAAAAGTATATCCATTATATTCTAACAGGTTATGGGCCCACACCTCCTTCATTCAATCTAACCAGTGGAAGGAAGCATAGCGTTAAAGATATTAAGCTCATGAAAGAACTGTCGCTAGGGTTTCTAGCAGGATATTTCACCAAAGAACTGTCGCTAGGGTTACTAGCAGGTGCAGTTGCAGAAACCCTAATCCTCTCGTTGAGGCACCTTAAGTGAAGGGATTGACATAATTTCTAGATAGACCAATGTTCCCTAGCCTAACACATCTCTTGGTACTCTCAGCAAGCCAAGAAGTCAAGTTTGAGTTGTTGGTCAAATCTAGGGTTGACAAAGTCAAAGAAGCCATGACCTACTCCATGAAGTCAGAAAAAAAGTTAGTTGGAGCTTCTAACTTCAGAGCGTGGAAGACAAGGATTGACCTCATCCTTGCCAAGAATAAAGTGTTGGATATCATGAAACCAGAGTTTGAAGAAGGAAAAGAGAAAGAACCGCAGAACGTTGTTGTTATGGAAAAGTTCAAAGACGGTGACATCAATGCCATGAGTATCATAGTGGAATCTATAAAAGACCACTTGATACCCTACATCTCCCATCTTGGCTCATCAAAGAATATGTATGATGACCTAACAAACCTCTTCTCAGTTAGAAACATTGGACAAGTAATGAGTCTGAAGAATGAGCTCCGTGACATGAAGATGAATGATGATGACATCATAACATCATACTTTGTGAGGATCTCTCAGTTAAGAGATCAAATACAAGCTATTGAAGAGATCATTTTAGAGAATGAATTGTTAAACATAGTACTCAATGGTCTTCCCAAGACATGGGGTGCATTTTCTGCAAGGATGAACACAAGGAAGGATTATCCTACATTTGAAGAACTTTGGACTTGTTGTGCGCAAGAAGAATCAAGGATTAGTGCAAAAGAAAAAACCCAAAAGAAATACGATGATCAAGCCTTCACATGAAGATTCAAGAATTTTAGGAACAAGAGGAAGTTTGGCTCAAGGAAGAATCCAAATCAAGAGAAATATATGTCATAAATACAATGCTTCAATTGTCGAAAATATGGTCACTACAAGAATCATTGTCCCAAGCTAAAGAAAAGGAAGGAGACACACAAAGCATCAGTTGACAAAGAAAAGGAACCTTCAAAGAAGACTAAGCAGGATGAAACAAACTTCTTCCTTTAAAGACAAGGTAACAATACTCTTCTTAGTTCTTGTACATATCTTGTTTTCATAGTCTCTGTACACATCTTGTATATCTATCTCTTAGAAGATAATATGTTCCAAGAAGAACTATACCTATGGAAGAACAACACGATAAGGATTTCCATCATTATACAAGTAATATAATACACATGAAAGGATGAAATACATCAAACAAATCATGTGGAAGCTATTACAAGATAAGCCGAAATCGGAATCAATCTTGAAGAAACTTAGAAGAAGCAAAGATAGAAAGAAGTCAGTAATCAAGAGGAAATTGGAGAAAGACTTATGACACTTTGTAGAAGACAATAAGGATGCATGCGGAAGTGTGGACTCTGTTAGATGGAGGGAGCCGATTATATATTTCCAAAAGAAAAACATGCACTCATACATGAAGCAAGGATTAGGAGGGAGCTAATCCTATGATCTATTGAAGATGATGAAGTATATATCCATGGTAACAGCCATGAAAAGCAGTACGTGTTTAGTTTGACCTTAGAAGAAGTCTTCTTCGAAGAGAAGCCTTAAAGTATCCCTGATTGTCCATCCACATTCGTGATCCTATGATGAAAGGAATAAGTGGAATATTTAGGGCATGAAATCTATAAGAAACTCCATGGACCTAAAAGCTAAAGAAAAAAATGAGGAAGAACATGAAGATTCTAAGAAAGAAAGAGAAGCCAGAACAACCAATCATTGTATCAAGAATCACAAGATTACCAACCTGATATGAACTCACTAAAAGAAATCAAGAAAAGGAATTGAAAGTTGTGATGAAGAACAATGTATATGAATGCAAGCATTGCAAGATCTAGAACTAGAGGTTCTCCCAGATGGAGGGGGAAGACTATGATGATTACTTGTTCCAGTAAACCAGACATACCTCTACATGAGTCATTATATCATCCGCAATATCCATGGGTTGGAGTTCTACATCAGATGAATGCAACGATTGTTCTCCAGAGAAATTGAACAAAGAGCGTATGAAGAGCAACCTCAAGGCTTTGAGGCATACCAGAAAGAGACCCTTGTATGCAAATAGAAGAAGACAACTTGGTGGAGAACCTCCAATGCACAACAAAAGCATGGTGAAGATTTTCTATAACAAAGATATTGTATCTGAACGATTACTCAGAAGATTAGGATGATGGATTGCCAATCCATGACAAAGATCTCATGATGACAAAAGAAGTGTTGCATGGATATGTTCCAGTTTGACCCTTGCCACGATGTTGTGAGCTAGCAGGAACCAAAGAGGAATCCAACAATGATATACTTTATTGATTAAAGCTATATGAAGCCTTCAAAGAAAACCAATGTTCCAGACCAAAGTACATTTGAGATCAAGCATTACATTATCCGTGATGAAGTCCAGAAAGGAGAAAGTGGTTCTCCAATACATATCTCCACAGATGAGCAGATAAGTAGACATTTTGGTAAAGATTCTATCCAAGATGAAAGAGTTTGCATACTCAAGCTGGAGCTTGTGGAGATGACTTCCTTATTGAAAAAGGAAGAGATGAATCCCAGGTTGGGAGGGAGCACTGATGTGTTATTTATTGATGGACAATCATTTTTCAGTTCAAAAATGGTCCAGGATGAGCAATTCCTTTCCAGTTCGGAAAGTGGTTTGAGATTTCTGATGGACAAGAATTTTCTAGTTTGGAAAATGGTTTAGATCGAATGGTCATTTTCGTAATGAAAATGGTTCGATGGATTGATGATGTACCATAGACAAAGATTTCCCATTATGGTTAACATGGGGAATGGTCTAGGGCAGTCTCTCTTCTTGAGGGTTACTCAAGAAGACTTGCCCACCTTGCCGGACAACGATTTCCCATTCTGGTTAACATGGGGAATGGTCTGTTTTGGAGGTTGGTGCAGGACAATAATTTCCTTAGGAAATGGTCCAGATAGTCATTCCTTAGGGCAGATTCATTCTCTCTAGGTTGCACTTTGTTTAGTGTCGGAGGAATGGCCTAGGGTGGGGGATGGTCCAGGTTCAACAATTAGGGACATACATTCCTTAGGGCATGCTCATTCTCTCTAGGTTACACTTTATCTAGTGTCAGAGGAATGGACCAGGGTGGTGAATGGTCCAGGCTCATAAATCAGGACAATTATTCTTCCTTGCTTGAGAAGAATAGTCCAGATAGCTCATCATTGATGTTTGACCTTCTGAGGGAAGATGCTCTTCCAAGATATCATAGATGTGAGTGGAATAATGGCCCAGATGATTCAGTTTATATCATAACATTGTTTCTGTGCAGGTTGATATCAGATGATTGTTATGAAGACTATATGTCTCTAGACAATAGATGTATACTACTGTGGTGTATGTGTTCCACTGTTTGTGACTATACATCACTGATCAAGTACCCGTGTGCTACCTGGTGTGGTAGTGTACCACTGGATTGTAGTTGTGTACTACTATGGATAGACACAATTGTGTTTTATTGAATGATATTGTTCCAATTGCCTTGAAGACTATCAACAATGTTGAAAATGATTATTAGCTAGATGGATGAGCAATGGACATATATTTCCCAGATGGAAAATGGTTCAAGACATTTATTTTTCTAGGACATATGTCCAGATTAGAAGAATGAATCTTATGTCACTCTGTGGTGTGAGTGATTTATCCAACATCATGTCTAATTACTTAGATAAAGTATGGTTTTGAGAGATGATGCAACTGATGACACTGATGGTGATGATGGTGCTCATGATCTAGTCATGAGATAGTCTATACAATTGTGTTGATGCTACCGGGTGAATGGTATGTTTGTGCTCAAGACCATTACCTATAATACCTCCCTAGATAGGAGGGAGTTTTGATATTA
This sequence comes from Picea mariana, assembly GCA_032191745.1. NCBI lineage: Eukaryota > Viridiplantae > Streptophyta > Pinopsida > Pinales > Pinaceae > Picea > Picea mariana. The sequence continues at coordinate 47,453 of JASDQU011103180.1, forward strand.
TGGTAGATGTGGGAGGTATTTACCTCCACGTGTAAACCTGACGAGAATAGAATATTCTAGGAAGAAAGAAGAAACCCTAATGAGTTGGCTAATAACCCTAGAAGACAAGTCATCTCAAGAGGATAATTGGTATTAGGTTATTAGCCTCCAAGAGAAGAAGTCAGCCAGAAGAAATAATGTATAC
>JASDQU011103182.1:0-30428 GCA_032191745.1 Picea mariana
ATGGACATTTTGGAGATATTTGTTTCAGTTTGTGGGGATAGAGTTGACACCTAGAACCAGCTATCACCCTCAGACAGATGGGCAGACCGAGATTGTCAACAAGTGGGTTGAAGGGTATTTGAGGAAATATGTAGGAGGACAACAAAGAACGTGGGTAAAGTGGTTACATGTAGGAGAACATTGCTACAACACCACCTTCCACATGTCCATTGGTATGACACCCTTCCGAGAATTGTATGGATATGATGCTCCCACTTTGGTAGACTTGGTCTTCGAGGAGAGCAAAGCTCCCAAGGCCAAGGATTGGATCATAGAGAGTCAGGAGATCCTCAATTTGTTGAAAGAGAACCTATAGACGATGCAAAACCGACAGAAGATAAGTGCGAATAGGCATAGGATAGAGCACAACTTTGAGGTTGGAGATTTGGTTTTCTTGAGACTCCAACTCTACAGACAATCATCTCTGAAGAAGAGTGGGGCCGAGAAGATCAAACCCAGATTTTATGGTCCTTACAAGATCATGTGCTGAGTAGGCGATGTTTCTTACGAGCTAGAGCTTCCAGAGGGGAGAAAGATTCATAATGTGTTCCACATGTCTTACCTAAAAAAGGCAGTGGGACAATTCATTAGCACACTAAAGGATCTTCCCCCATTGGATGAGGAGGGACAGTTGGAGCTAGTTCCGGAGGAGGTTTTAGAGTTCTGGGAGCGGAAACTGAGGAGCAGGGTCATCAGAGAGTGTTTGATCAGATGGAGAGGGATTTCAATAGAGGACGCTGCTTGGGAGAGCGATCAGGTGTTGTAGCACCCTAGACTGGTATTGCTTGAGGACAAGAAATTACGGGAAGGGAGGACTATAATGTCCCTTTCCAAATAGGAGCTCCAGAGAGGACGCTTAATGGTATAAACTGTCTCGTTAGACTATAGCCAGGGCCAAAGAGGGGTAAACAAGGTTACTAGAGGTCACTCTAGTCACAGGTGTTATATTCAGAAAGTGACATTGAGATAAAAAAGGTTAAAAGAGCTTTTAAGTCATTAGGAGCTAAAAATAGAAGTCAACAATGAATTAGGGTTTTAGTAGTGATTTAGGGTTTTGGAAGTCAACAGTGAATTAGGGTTTCAACATGATTTAGGGTTTTGGAAAGCTATAAAGGAAGGGTCAGTGACCTAATTCATCATTATGCAGATTATGACTTGTCATTGAGGAGAAGAGGCGCATCTCAGGAGAGATAGTTCAGTGTATTCCAAGAGGAAGACACTAGTTGGCTGATTTCAGTGTTGAAAGACACACCCTAGTCACCGAGAAGATCATCCAGGTCTTCCATCATTCTTCATTGATTCCACAGTGCTCCCATATTCCGGTTATTATCTTTTAGTTACTTATTTGTATTTCGGATAAGATCCTTTTGTCTTTTGATCTAGTCGAGTGTTGTTATTTTATTCAGTCGTAGTTGCTTATTTGTATTCTGGCTAAGATCCTTTGTCTGTTGATTTAGTCGAGTATTATCAGTTTATTCAGCTGCATTCGACCATTTTGTAATCCACAGAGATATCATAATACAAACTTTGCAGTCCTTTGTCACATTTATTATTTGTATGATCATTTATATGTTGTAAACCTTTGATCCTACAAACACATTAGTAGTGTTTCCTAGACTAGCCAAGTTAGGAACATTACACATGTGTCTATAAAAAAAGTGATCTCTCAAAAAAATAAAAATGGAAAATATGCCAAGCATTTGCTAATATTTTTTATAGTTGTACTTTGCTTGTTAATGAACAAATGGTGGATGGTTGATACCAGTTTATGAAAAAAATATTTAATAGTTGTGGGAACTTTATTTTATGTTTAAATGCCAAAAAGAAAATTATTTTATAGAGAAAAAAATCATGGCCTTTGAGAGAATAAAATTTGAACTTAAAATTCTAAATAATAAAAACAAATATTGGAGGAAAGCTACAACCATTGAGGGGAAAATATTTCAATATAAAATTTGAGTTAAAAATATGAATATGCCCATGAATTCCAAGCCAAATTAAATTGCATAAATATGTAAGATATGTAGGGAAAGTGTTTGTCAAAATGCCTCGACCACATTTTTCATGTTTAATTCCCTTTATAGGATTTAGTTTCATTTTTACTTATTAGATTTGATGTCCATAGTGTTGGAAAAATACATTTAAGCCTCATAAGAATGGTTAAACCAAGTGGAATTAGATTAATTATGTTCACTTGAGAGTCAAGTGGAATAAAAATCCATATGTGAATCTATTTAAAAAGTTGGATGGTCCTAAGAATGGTTAAACCAAGTGGAATTAGATTAATTGTGTTCACTTGAGAGTCAAGTGGGATAAAAAGCCATATGTGAATTTATTTAGAAAGCTGGATGCTCCCTTTGCTTCTGATTACGAATAAAAAAGACTAGGAATTGCAAAATAAATACCATTGAAAGGTTGGGAATGCTCGGGATATCTTGATCATTGGTATGAAGAGGGATATCTTTGTGATCATTAGTATGAAGTAGTCATTATAGGGTATTTATTTCATGTTTTGTATGCTTGATTGATGCAGAATTAAATTGTTTAATGAATGTTTGAAAATGGTAGAAAATTTTCTTGGACAAGTAGATTATTTATTATCTCTTCTACTAGCATGAGAAAATTGAGTCCATTATATTAGAGGAGATTGTATTTAATTGTGTGAAGGAAAAACTAGGTTGGAATCCTCAGTAACTCTGATATATGGTTGTATATTCAACCATTTGACCTGTGTTAAATTTGTATGATTCCAAGTTAAGACATGTGGTATTTGATGTGAAATTTCATGAGAAACTTAGGATTGGGTGAATTTAGTACATGTTTTTCTAATGTATTATTAATATATTATTTCTAAGAATAAAAATTGTATGAGCAATCCAATTAGGATTTATTTAATGGGAAGTTATTATTCTTGACTATATATGGTAATCCACTAAAAATTGTGTGTTAAGATGAAAAATTATATTACCTCGCTTGGTTAAATCATACAACTATATGGTATAATGGGAATAGTGTTGCTTGAATGAATGATTTATCCATAAATACTTGGCAATTGGCTTAGTTTTATATTTTCTTAACTATTTAGAACAATTTTCATAATTGAATCCATTAAATTCCATACGCCAATTTTGACCACATGATGAAGTGAACAATTCATATTGCATATGAATTTAATCCACGACCTTTTTAGATTTTTATTAACCTGTAATTGTTAAGGAAATGATATGCTTAGAGATAACATATCTTGTGTGGATGGATCTTAGTTCCATTTTGAGCTTAGATTATGGAAATAAGAATGCATGAAAAAATGATTATGATTTCTTGTTAGCTAAAAACAATGGGTACTTTAGATTCTCTCTGAATGAGAAATTGTGCAAGGGTGAGATTCCATTCTTGGTGAATTGGGGTGTTGTATTTGTAAGGAAACTTGGATAATTGTATGGCTTGCAGAATGAAAAGATAACTTTATTTTAGGTATTTGCACTATGGATGCATGATTGTATGGGTAGCCAATGGTCCTAGCAAAATCTTGTAAAATTTTGAAAAGAAAATAACAATATTAAAGTCCCATTTACATTTGGGCAGAGCTAAATCTTAGCTTCAATATGGAAATATCTCTTGTGGTAACATAAAACTTGTGCAAATAAAGAATATTATTCATAATCTTGTGGAATTTATTGTTTTCATCTGTTTCTTGAAGTATTTGCATGTGTATTAATGTCAAGGAATAAGGCATGAAACAACAATATCAATTACGATTAACAACTAGAAATCATGGATGATTTATAGTTGGAAAGTAGGTTGATTTATAATTAGCATTATGGGTATATTATTATTGATAACCTATTCATGTATGCATGCAAGTTATCCTTGATCAGAAGATTGCAAATCAATATTTTTAAATCAAATCCTTCTAATTGATGCATTAATGTATTGGTTCTCAAGTAAGAGAAGAATGTAACATTAATGACTTTGGGAATTAAGGGAAATTTTTCATTATGAAAATGGTTTGAATTAGAGTTTCCTATAACCCTATCCCACTTAACCTAGAAATGTGATTCTTCCTTAACATTAAACATTAGTAAAAAAGTGTTGATGTTTGAATCTATTAAGACCGAAATGACAACCTCACGAGGATATGAATCCCCCTTCGTTTTTATAGAGGTGGTAATCCTCTTTGGATGAAATATATATTTGTGATATCTTGGATTATAAGAATGCTTAGGCAACAAACCCTAGATATTTTATGCTTGAATTTGTTCAATAAAATGGTTCTTCAATAACTTGATTTGATATTTATGTGCAGCAACAAGTATTTTAACAATAGAAAATATTGGAGGAGGCTTCAACATAATAATTTCTTTGTGATCAACATTAAATATACAATCTTCTTAATCACATACAAATGTATCCATATCTTCTTCACGACAAATAGGAGAGAATAATTTGATCATCTCAAAGAATTTTAAAAGAGTATTAATTTGAAGCTCAAAACATAATTTGATAGATTAATTTCAAATTTCTCATACAAAAAACTCAAAGTTACAAGATACAATTGAAATCAACTCCGAGGTAATTCTTTGTGGAGTTTTATTCATGAAAGTTGTTCTTCACTACAAAATATTTGACAGTCATATATATGGTTGTAAATATGCCATGATCATATAAGAAAATCCTTTTGAATAATACAATAAGAACATTGAATACTCAACCCCATGATTGGTTTAGAAATGCAAACATGAATCCATGAAAAATTTGTGTAGAAGAAGAAAAAGAGTGGAGAAGATGGAGATTTATCTTTGTTGATCAGAATTTTCGCTGCAAATGGTGTATGTACTTTATTCTTCTAATATTCTACACCTTCTCCTTTAAATAATTCTGATTTTGGAACCCTTGATGAAGCACTTCTTCCCTTTTTAAAATTAGATCTTCTAACTACTTGAGTAGTTACGGTTTTTCCTTGCTTGAATTTTCGGTACACTTTTCTTCTTGAAGTATTCTATTTAATCAATGCATCATTAATTTTTAATTAATTAACTTACATCATTAGTATCTACATATTTCAAATGGGTCCCTTTTCGTTTTTTAATAAAAAAATTTAATTTAACTTTTATTTTCAAAATTTAATAAATTTCCCTTTAAAAGAGGAGGGTTTTTTTTTAAATTTATGGAAGTGATAATCAAATTTTCAGCCACTAAATTAACTTCATATGTTATATTCATTTTCTTCACTTTCCAACGATATAAATTTTTCCCAAATCCGTCGCTCGGATCTCAAGATATGAGCTCTTGAAGCTGAGTTGTCACGCATATCCATTAAAAATGAAGTTGACCAATATTTCAGTTTCTAGGAAACATGAATTCAATTAAAACCTTTGAAACATACACCAACCTCTTCTTCGTCGAAATATCTTTCCAACGGTATAAAATTTGTGTGATTTCATAGCTCGGAGCTCAAGTTATGGCCTCTGCAAGATCATGACTCAACCATCATTGATTGAATGTCTTGGGAAAATGTGGGCCTTTGATTAAATTTCGTCCTTCCTTTGAAAATTTTGAATTTTCTTCATAAAACTTATCCTCATGGTCTTTTACAAATATTTAGTGTATATATGAAAGAATGGAATATACACTTGATAAGGAACATTAAGAGAGGATACTATAGAGCTTAGAGGGTTTGACCTCCCCTTAGAAAATTAATTAAATAATAACATTTTAGATAACAAATTAGCCTCCACTTCATGCCCAATCATTGATGAGTCATCCAACCAAATATTTCCATGTGTTATCCAATATTAATGTTCCATGTGTATCTATTAATTAACTTCCATGTGTCACTCCTTCATAGATTTCCATGTCTCTCTATTAATTAACTTCCCGTGTCTCTCTATTAATAACTTCCATGTGTCACAATTCCATGTTTCCATGTGGCACCATTCACATATTTCCATGTGTAAGAATCTCATTGGTTGGAAAATGTTAGAATTTCATTGGTCTAGAATATAATATAGGAAATTTGTTATAAAATGTTTAAGGGAGGGAGAAGTGGATGAGAGGGGGTAGGAGTGAGTAGTTAGGGAGGGGATAAATAAGAGTAGTGGAGGTGGGGAGGGTGACGTAAGGTGAGGTGGGGGTGTAATATGAGTGTGGCGGTGGGCGGGAAGAGAAGTGAGGGGAAAGGAAAATGGGGAAGGGATAAATAGGGAAGGAGCTCATTGATGGATTTTAAAAACAATCGAAGTGTGAAAAGGGGGTACGGGAAGAGTGTAGCGAGGGGGTATGGGATATAGAGGGTCTACCAACCCGATGGGTTAATAAGTAATAAAAAAGAAACTAAGTGTAAGGTAAAGGGTATGAGATATGAGTATGGTGAGGTAAAGTGTGGAGTGTGGAGAGATAAAGGGTGAGGGTTGTGAGGGGGGAAAGGAGTAAGAAAACAAAAATAAAACTAAGTGTTTGGAGGTTATAAGAGAGGAGAGAGGATTAAGGTGAGGTGAACTTAATAAAAACTAAGTATGGAGAATAAGAGAGATGTAGTATAAGAGAGGGGAATCAAGAAAAATTCTAAGTGTGAGATAAGAAAAAGAGTAATGGAAATAAATGTATAGAAAGATGTATACCAAGAGATGATCCAAGACATGAAGTGTGGAGAGATAAAGGGTTAGGGTTGTGAGGGGGAAAAGGGGTAAGAAAACAAAAATAAAACTAAGTGTTGGGAGGTTATAAGAGAGGAGAGAGGAGTAAGGTGAGGTGAACTGAATAAAAACTAAGTATGGAGAATAGGAGAGATGTAGTATAAGAGAGGGGAATCAAGAAAAATTCTAAGTGTGGGATAAGCAAAAGAGTAATGGAAGCAAACGTATAGAAAGATGTATACCAAGAGATGATCCAAGACATGAATGGTTCCATAATGAATGATCATGATTCCAAGAAAATTTAACTTTTCCGCACATGCAAGAAGTGATTTTTATTGCTAAAATGCAAACCTTGATATCTTGAGCATACGAACTAGGCTTTTGAATCCAAAAAATGTGTGGTGAAGCTGAGACTCAGTACTGTTGGATTACAGAGAGAGGGGGTGAATCAGTAATAGAGAAATTTAATAATTTTTCACCATAAAGTGAAAGTATTATATTAATGTAGCATTATCATCCAATATTTGTAAAATAAATAAACAATGAAGAGATGAGAAATCATACACATACAGAGTACACCAGTGTTTTACGTGGAAACCCAAAGCGGGAGAAAACTACATAATTATTTTTCTTATATGTATTTAAGAATTACATTCATTTGAAGCAAGAACTTCCTTTGTTTTCTAGATGCAACTCGAAGGAGGCTCCAACCCCCTAGTTTATCAGGCTACAACCTGCAGGAAGCTCCAACTCCCCAATTCTCTGGATATAACCATAAAGAGGCTACAACCCCCTATGTTCTTCGGATACAACCGGAAGGTGGCTACAACCACCTATATTTTCCCTATCCAACCACCCTGAAATATAAGTTCCAAATATAGAAACTGAATATGTCACTGAGAAACCTGTCATTGTATACTCATCAACCAATCTGATCTGATCACATATACCTCAAATGTAGAAACGAAATATGTCACTGTATACTCATCAACCAATCTGATCTGATCACATATAACTCAAACAATATACCACAAGTATGTACCTCAAACCATGTGCTAGAACCTCATTGTTATACAACATCTATCTGTACCAATAAATTCAGCAACATGCCTCAACCAAAAGCCCTCAAACATGAACCAATTCTAAACTTCAGTAGATCTGCCTCAGATCAACTCTACAACAATCCATAAACTCCCAAGTTGAAATCCAACATATTTACAAGGCAAACCCTCAACTGGATTCATAAATTCAACACTACACATATGAAAATTATACCGTTTTTATTTTCTTGTAGCGTTATGTTGTCGTGGTTTTGCTGCTGCGAATCCACTGCTGCGATTTTTCTGTCACACTTTTTCTGCTGCGGTTTTTCTACCACAATTTTCCTACCTCACTTTCCCTGCTGTGATTTTTTTGCCGCACTTTTCCTGCCACTTTTTCTTTCATAGTTTTCCTACCGCACTTTTCCTGCCACTTTTTCTTTCACAGTTTTCCTGCCACACTTTTTCTACTGCACTTTTTCTGCTACAATTTTTCTGCCACAATTTCCTGCCGCACTTTTTCTATCGCACTTTTCTCTATCAATAACACCTGCCCAAATAACCTTTCACAAAAATAGATATTCAATGATATTCAAGTATGATTTTAATGAGAGACCCTTTCCTCTTATTTATACTTTTATGTAGCTTCCTCAAGGGGTTACCTTCTAACCATATTAACCCACTTTCCTTATTTTAGGGTTAACCCACTTATAACCACTTATCTACTTAACTTAACCACTTTCCATAATTAGTAAGTTTTCCATTAACTTTATTATTTAAATAATTTATTTTGCATCCTCTTTGACTTATAGTACACTCATCACTTCACTTTATTATTTAAATAATTTCTTCTTTGCAAACACTTTGGCTACTTTGACCTTTTGGGGCTTCTAGATGACTCATGAGGGTTCTCCAACTTCACATGGCCATAAATCTCTAACCATGAGGAGTTATGTGATGTTCCACATACCACCAAAAATGGAATGACATGTACTATCCATATAGAATAGTTTTACCTGCAAATATATCAAATCCCATACCATTATCCATCAAACAAACTTGGGTCCATTACCCAAACCTTTGTGCTATCGGAATTCGCTACCAAACTTTCTTCAAGGGTTGACATCAATGACAACCAACCCAATTAATCAACAATATACCCCTTTGGAATTGATGTAAACACTCTGATGCAATACTAAAGTCATGTCATGCAATACTAAAGTCATATCACTCATGCCCTTCCTGTGACCATCACTCCCCCTGGAACCATGCCTCTGTGCTCTGCATATGATAAATATCTTCCCCTCTGTCATCAATGGCAAAGGTATCTTTTCATATGAGGTTTCTCGCCCTAACTGAACTATCCTCTTTATGGTGCTTCCTCATTTAAATATAAGATAATAATTCAAAAACATTCATTTTGGACTAGAAATTACTTTGAGTCTCTAGCGATGATACTCAAAGGCTTCCCATGGAAGTGGTTTTGTAAATATATCTGCCACTTGTTCTTTTATGCCCACATATTCAACTCTGATGTTCTTATCTGCAACTTGTTCTTGTATAAAGTGATACTTGATTGGAATGTGCCTCGTCTTGGAGTGCATCACCGGGTTCTTTGAGATACTGATGCTGCTTGTATTATCACAATAGAATGGAATGGGCTCATCATACTCAACTTGTATATCTGTCAGATTTTTTTTCATCCATAGAACTTGTGTACAACATGTTGCTGCAATATATTCTGCTTCAGCTGTATATAAGGATATTGATGATTGTTTCTTGCTTATCCGTGATACTAACACTCACCCTAGTAGAACGTTTCTCGACTGGTGCTTCGTCGGTCATCAATGAAACATGCAAAATCTACATCTGTGTAGGAAATAAGTGATAGATCCTTTCCTTTTGGATACCATAATTCAAACTATTATGTTCCTTTGAGATATCTAAAAATCCTCTTCACTGCTACGAGATGTGATTCCTTTGGTGTTGCTTGAAACCGTGCCACCTTTCCAACTTCATGCATTACATTTAGTCTGGATGTTGTCACATATAGTAAGCTACCAATCATTGACCTGTATTCCCTCTAGTCTGTAGACTTTGAATCATCATCTTTTCTCAACTTGCAACTGGTTTGCATAGGAGTGGTAACTGGTTTGCAATATTCCATTCCGAACCTCTTTAGCATTTATTTGATATACTTAGTTTGAGAAATAAAAATTCCTTGGTTGCTTTGATGTATCTGAAGACCCAAAAATAAGGATAGTTCTTCGATTAATGACATTGCAAATTCATTCTACATATCCTTTGAAAATTTATGGCTTAATCTATCATTATTGCTTCCAAAAATAATATCATCAACATAAACTTCAATTAATAAAATACTATCTTGAGTTACCTTGATGTAGAGGTTGTTGTCTGCACTTCCTTTTCTGAAACCTGCCTGCTATACATATTTATCCGGTCTAGAGTACCATGCTCTAGGAACTTGTTATTGACCATACAAGGTCTTATTCAATTTTCACATGTAATCTGCATTCTCTAACAACTGAAATCCTTTTGGTTGTTCGATGTAGACTTCTTCTTCAAGTTACCCATTCAGAAAAGTTTATTTCACATCCATCTGATACACTTTAATATTCTTGGAGCATGCATAAGCTAAAAGCAATCAGATTGCTTACATTCTGGCAACTGGGGAAAATGTCTCTTCAAAGTTGATTCCTTCAACCCATGTGTATCCTTTACATACCAATCTAGCTCTGTTCCTTGTACATGTCCATATTCATTCAATTTATTTTTGAATACCCACTTTGTGCCAATCAAATTCTTATTCTTTGGTCTTGGAACCAATTCTCAAGTGTCATTATTCTCTATTTGATCCAATTCTTCATTCATGGCCTTATTCCAAAATTCATCCTTGTTGGCCTCTTCAAAACTGTTTGGTTCAATCATAAATGAGAGTGCTAGGTGTGTTTGTTTTGGTGAACTAATTCTTCTTCTAGTCTCAACTCCCACATCTTTGTTTTCGATAATATGATCTGAAGGATGATTCTTCTATACTAGTTTTCTAGGTGTCTTTGGAGGCACTTGTTGAGCTGGATCTTATACTTATGTATGATCCTCTTCATCTTCCCCTTCTACTTCTTCTTCATATTCTACTTCTTTTTCGTAAAGTTGTTCCATTGATTCATTTTAATATTCCTTTAATTCTCGTCCACCGGTTTCATCAATTGTTACATTGATGCTTTCCACAACTTTGTTCAACCTCAGAGTGTAACACTTGTATGCTTTCCTTGTACTTGAGTAACCAACAAGTACTCCTTTGTCCACATGAGAGTCAAACTTTCTCATTCTACCATATTCTCTTTTGATGTAGCATTTACTTCTAAATACTTTGATGTGCTTCACATTTGTTGGTCTTCCTTTCCATAGCTCGTAGGGAGTTTTGTCAGTGTTGTTTCTGAGCATTACTTTGTTTTGAATGTGAACCGTTGTATGCACTACATGTGTCCAAAAGATATTTGTCAATTTTGAATCCATTAGAATTCTTCGATCCATTTCATGTACTGTCGTGTTCTTTCTTTCAACAACTCCATTCTGTTGAGATGTTTGTTAAGCACTCAACACACCCTAAAAATCCTATGTCATTTTTTTTCACTTTTTGGGTACCACTTGATCTTTGCACTCTCTGATTCGATTTCATTTGGAGAAATGTTTGGATTTTCTTATTATATTGACTCTCATTATCTTTTCAGGTCTGTTTGAACTTATGAAACACCATGACTTAAAAATCCTTAACGCCTGAATAAAGAATCAAAATCCAAAACACTTCACCCAACACACTCAGATTCGAAATTGGAAGGAATTTAAAGATGGAAAAGAACCACTCGAAAAACCTCAGTTGTCGAGCATCAATCTTCATTGGTATCGGCAAAAGGAAGTTTTTTTTTACGACAATTATTGCATAAGGATAACATCAATAGCCGATCCCCTTCGTCATCGGTAAAAGATGAGAGGAATAGGTGTTAACATAGAAAGAAAAGATATCGTCGATAACCGATGTTTAACGCTCTTATCAGAACCATGGAAAGCCTAAAAGGATTGTGACAGACATTCTGACCATGCTAAAAGATACCCCTAATCGTCGATCCCTAATGCGTTTTCGGCATCGAGACTTTTGCGAAGAAGTTAATCCGAAGAAAAACACGTGATAGGTTTATCACCGATCACTGACCCTATATACTTTTCAGCATTGGCAAGCCAAGGTTTGTTTTAGAACGCATTACTTAAGGAATTTACCGAATCTGATTAATACACACGGATTAGGCCACCTGTCTTTAATGCGATGTGTCTTTTCCAGATCGGAGAACCGTACGGTCTAGTTTTTCCCTGAGTCATTTTTTGGTCCCCAAGTCCAAGTCACACCTCCGAGTCAGCTTTTCCACGACAACATTGTACAATGAGATTGATCGGTGTTGGATATTTTGTGAGGGACATTGACAAAAATGTTCATAGCGCATCCTCGATCCTTGATCCACACACTGAGAAAGAAACATGATGGGACGTTTTAGCATTAGATACAATTAGATTTAAAGAATTTAAGAGGCTAATTAATACCAAATCCCAAATTAGTTTCTACCTCGTGTGCCAATCAAAGTAGTCGTTTAAAATCCCAGATAGACCACATCACCCCCTGTGTGTTTGCCATCAACCCACGATGAATTTAAGTTACAAATATTTGGCGGCAGATTTGTTTAAATTTCACTCATCACCTGGATTGAATGGTTGATGTGACATGATAAGTTCTTCCCTGGTTTAAATTCTCTTAAGCCGTTGTAAACGAAATCATTCTACATGCAAGGAAATTCAGAGCATCCAAAGAAGCAATATGAGTAATTCGAAAGCTGCAAAGATCCCATGAGTATCAAATAACCAGGTTTAGCAAGATTTTCAGGTACATATCCAAGTCTGTGGGTTTTACATATATTTTTTATCTGGTTTTGTTCTTTATACAGTCTCTGAAGGTTATTTCAATTGAAGGAACAACAACCAAGAAATCCAACCACTAGACGATCATTGAGGGCGTTGAAGCTTAAGCGAAGGATCCTCTCCAAGGGTCTCAAAACAATTGGAAAACACTCTGAGACCAGAAACTCTCATAAAAAAAGCAACAAAGTAGGTTTTTATTTAGCCTCCGACCTTTGGAGATACAGAGGCAAGAAAAGGGACCAAGGTGGCACTCCCACATTGGGGAGAGATATTTAAATAGATTAGTCAGGAGGAATACCTGAAATATATCCCACATAGCAATCCATATGTAAGAGCACTCGACGAAAAGGTGTTCTCGAACATTTGAAGGTCGTACCTACATATGGTTGCAAGTAGAACCTGTGTTTTTCCATGCATTGAAGTTCTGAAGTGGCTCATCGACCACATAGACACAAAAAAGTGTTTAATAAACAATGACAATGGTGGGTGTGTTGGTGTGTTCCTTCTGGTAGAGGTCCAGAAATACTACAAACTCCGAGACCCCGAGGAGTGGCTGAATACAGATTTCATCGTTAAGTTCTACAAGCGTCATGAAACCAGCCGAGTGATGGCCTCATGATGGAGGGAAGACAAGAAATACACCAACCAGATCACTTTCTGGTACTAGATAGACAACTTGAGGGAGAAATACATCTACTTGATGGCTCTCATCTGTCGATTATATGGAGAGGAGGAATGCTCCATATTTTCAATTCCCTTAGCTTATACAGTGGCAATTTTCGGGAGCGGATTCAACTGGGGAGCGATCATTTCTAAGAAACTTAGCATATGGATCCAACTGGCCCACACGCCGAAGGAAGGAGAGACACCAACCTTCTACATGGATTCATATCTGCTCGATTTCATGTGCACCCGAAACATCTTCATTGGCATGAACCTGAGATGGCATATTGCAGAGCTCCCAGTCCACGTTTATTTCAGCATCGTATGGGAGAAAAGGTACAAGAAGTCTTAATCCCTCATTTGCAATGAATTCATTACACGAATTTATTTCATTCTTTTTAAGAAAGAATGTCTAAGACTATCGGTTGCAGCCAAGAAGATGATATCAAAGGTAGGCCACTGGTACTTGGATGAGCATGCACCTACACCAGGGTGTTCGGGGCCACAAGAGCACCACATCTCTTGTTGGCACATGTCCTAAACTGGCTTGTAGTAGGAGTAATATGCTACTAGGCCATCCTACAAGGCTAAAATACTACCTTGGTCAAGGAAAAGAAGTGGGCATTCATAACTCATGGTTTCCATGTAGGTTTCTACTTGGTGAAGGACATTGCTCAAGCCAAACAAGAAGGGTTGAGCCAACTAATGTTAGGATTCCAAATATGTCGATTCCACAAGCACGATCCAAAGGGTCTGGTCTTGAAACATGCTTCACAAGTGTTGTCTTGTTGGTCGTATGCCCGCGATAAATTTGAAGATGAAGTCTTCACAGAAAATGCCCAAGACTAGGACGAGTTAGTGGCAAGAATGGTTAATCCCAAAATGACTAGGTTCAAGGCCATGAGCCTGGATGAACAGGTGATGACCATAGAGCAATCAGATCAAGAGGCCCTCATATCTAGGGAAGAAATGATAGCAATAGAAGCAACAAAGGCTCCCCTAGTAGCTCCAATGTAGGATAGGGTTTCCCTATGACACAGGACGCACGGGCAAGGGGGTTTCTCATGACAGAATAAGCTCAGCAAGTGATTGATTAGTTGCAAGATGACTCAAACTTCATAGGAATGACAGGGCACCCTGCTGAAAACCAAAATGAAATCCAGGCAGGCCTAAGCATCCCTGAACTAATAGACATTGATGTAATTTCCGGGTTAGATAACCCTGAAATGACAACGCCATAGGCTGGATCACCGGGGGATGTTTCAGCTCAGCTAGAGACAGTCGAAACATCAAGGAGAGAAATTGCATCAAACCCCCTCCACGAAATGATAAACATCTATGATGATGAATATATACTAGAGGTATCCCTGGTGACCACTGCAACAATCATGGAAGAAAAGGAACCAGAGAAGGCATCTTCCCCATCTCCCAACGTTCAAATTGAGGGCCTTCCATAGAATGAACAAGAGGTTGAAAGTGTCTTATACACTGAGCTACCCGATGCATCAGAGACCTAAGCATATAGTCTAAAGGATGAGCTAGGGTTGAGAGAACAAAAAGAAGAGGCTCCATAGCAGGAAATCGGGATCTCAACAGTCAATTATCAAGTAAGTATCAAGCCTAACCCCGATGCTTCAATTTCAACTGGTACTCAACCTCCCGATGAGTGACATACAGAGGTCGGACCTTCAGAACACATGGAGGATTTTCAAGAACCCAATATTAAACAAATATACACCTTTGGGAGCTTGGGAAATATGCTCACCTGGGGAGATCAACAAATCCCTAAACCCATGTATGAAGTCAATGATATACATGCTATTGCTTATGACCAGAAAAGGAAATATATCTTACAGAGAACCACTAAGAAGACGAGTATCACTCTATATCACTCCATCCTCATCACCATGGAGGAAAAACTAATCAACATAGAGCATGTCAAGACATCTGAACTTATCGGCGTAGGGATGGAAATCACAAATGCCACCTTGGATAGATCGAAAAGGGATGAAGAGGAGTTGGTTGCTACTCTGAAAGAATTGGAATATTTGCACCACTTCGAGAAATATTACCAGGACACCACACAGGTCATGGTTTTCCTAAGAAGCGAATTCCAGAAGGCTTATAGAAAATTTATAGATGAACAACACATATTCACTTCAAGGATAGTCGAGCTTCAAGAAGACACCCTCATGGAATTGGCGATGTGCAAGGATATGGAGAGGTGGTACAAGAAAGAACATCAAGCCATGGAAAGGATCGATTATATCAGCGTGGTGCAATAAGGTCGAGATGTAGAAGAGCACGTCATCTGAGTGCTACGAGAAAGCAACATCGATTGCATCAGGAAATCGATCGAATATTGGGTTAAAATGGCTCAGGAACCTCATCGGTAAATCCAAGAGAAATGGGACAAGTGCAAGAAAACTTGGACCAATATCAACGGGGAAATGAGAGACATCGGCCTCCCCAAATTCGACACACGCGATGACTTTGTAGACTTGCACGACATAGTCAAATCACATGTCGAACAAGACTCATCATGGGCTGTGGAAATAGCGAAGGTGGTAGACATGGTGCCAGGACAGGTGTGGTAGTTCATGGAGCACCTAATCAAAGCTCGAGCCATGTTGCAGCAGTTAAGTGCCAGAATAGTCAAGTATCAAGCACAAGAAGTAGAGATAAGAGAGATTCTTCCAGCCCCAATGGAACAACATAGATTCATGTATGATAACACATGCAAGGATCTCTTTGTCAAATGGTCAAAGTACGATAAGAATCATCCACTCACGTGAGATCATGTGATGACTCTTATAAAGATTTATAGAAGAAAGTGCCATGTAGTGAGTTTTTTTTTACTTAGGTACACTTTAATAGTTATTTTTAGTTAATAGTATGTTATAAATAGGATGATCGACCTGTTAGCAAAGTTCGATGGTTGTTGCTAAGACCCTCATTTTTAGATTTTGTAAAGAACTATTTCGGAGCTGCCTTAATTGAGAAGTCATGTTTAAGACCAGAGACAAGTTTTTGTTTTTCATCAAGAGTGTGTATGATTGGATATGGAGAAGAATTATTTCTGATTTCATCTCATGAATGGATGTTGTAACGAGTAAGAGCTTCTAAATTTGTTGATAAGTTATCTGAATCAATGTTTTACAGTTCTTGTCTTTAAATGATGAAAAATAATTCATTGTGTTATAATGTGATTGATGATTAGAGTTAAGGGAATTATTTTTCTTGCCATCATTTATTGAATATGTGTTTTCTTTTGATAATCACACCTCAGTCAATAATTGGAACACCTGCAGGTTAATGTAGTATTACTAGGATTGTGGTAGATAATTGTTGTCTGCATGCTAGAGTGAAAGGTTTATCCCAAGCTCAGCCTTCTCCAGTAGTTAAGATTTTTTCCCTCTTTGTTACCTAGTTGGTTTATACCATCGTTTAACTTGTATCAGTTCCACCTATAGTAGAAAATACAAAAGAGAATGTCTGAACTGAAGGAGAAGCCTTCACAAGAAAACGTAAATCCCATCAATTAATTGGTCGGATCACAAGATCTGGAGAACCATTCCACCATTAAACATTGCAAAGTATAATTGGGCCTCGATGGTGGGTTTGGTTCTTGTTGTTGAGTTAAAGGGATTTATGACCCCTCAATATAAATGGTGCTAGAAGGAGGGCCTGAAGAATGAATGGCTGACAATATTATTTACAAAATCTCTCACACAACCTGTAGATTCAAAATAGCCCACATGCATGGATAGTCATTCCAAAGACATCCCACACACACCGATTACTTCTGAAACAAGTAACTCACCCCAGTATGAGGAAGAACATATGTTCCCTGATATACCTTATGCTCGTCCTCACGAGGAATTGAACCAATTCAAAAGAATCACAAGAGCTTACGCCCAACAGATTGGTGCAATGCCCTTAGCTCCGTTACTTCCTCGAAGAAAAAAAATAAGTAGAAAAATAGTTGAGTCCCTTAACCAAGGTTCTTTTCATATAGTAGAAGACCTAATAGATTTCATCCTCACCGAAATCAAACATCCTCTTAATCTAATCCCTGAAACATCAGTAGACAACTACTCCAAGCTCGACGACTTTTCTGAAGAGGAAGGGCTTAAATCAGAACGATCTGAGGACATGGAAGATAGTAATGACCTTTATGAATAAAGGGGAAACCCACCTCATAATAATCAACCCTGGTTGGCCAAAGATTCTTTGGCCATCCTTGGACGAGTACACAACCTTCCCCGACATCTAGAGAAGTTACTCCCTAAATTTGACCCTGAAACCTCAAGATTTCCTAAAGACCATATCAAAAATTTTATACGGGCTATCATACTGATGAATGTTCAAACTGAATACATAGTATGCATGATTTTCCCCTACACTTTTGAGAATTCGGCCTCCACGTGGTACTTTAACTTACCTATAGGATCCATAACTAGTTGGATAAAGTTTCAAAAGGATTTTCTAGACAAATTTGCATAAGAAACCACTACAGGAGCTTTAATGGTTGAGTTGTTCACCGCCACCATCAGTTCAAAAGAGAAGGTTAAATATTTCAATCAAATATTCACCACTATCTTAAACAAGTTCCAACCCGAAGCTAAACCTACTCAGGAGTTTCAAATTGAAGTATACGCTAATGCTCTCCCAACTTCTATTTCCATGTTTGTGAAAAGGGATGCCAAACCAACCTTAGCTAAGAATTTTGAAGAAGACAAAATGATAGAGTTCCAAATGAAAGGATGCAAATAAGTCCAGGTCTCATTAGTTAAGAAAGAAGCCCAACCTCCTCCTAGGAGAGGAATCGTGATGACTAGACCCCCAGAGAAACAAATAGAACAAGGTCCCAAAAAGGGAAGTGGGGACATAGAATACCTATAACACATGGTCAAGAAGTTGTTAAACGAAATCATAGACATGAAGAGAAGTGCAGGGGAGAGAAACCAAGGCCAGAGGACCTATAAAACTTTCTTTAAAATAAATCTGCCTTTCAAAACAATTGAACCTCCCCCAGCCAACTTACACATCAATCTGGAAAATGTAGCATCTGGCTCTTTTTGTACATATCATCAAGAGAATCACTCTGAAAGAGACTGCCCTCAATGGGTGCATGCCATGAATTTGATGGCCAGTCGGTTTCTAGATGAAGTTTCCCTAACTGAACAATCAAGTGGCTCAGCTATGAATATTGTCAATCAGGAAGAAGTCGATCCACCAGAATAAACAAGCATGTTAATATGGGACCCTAATCTACCTATGCCTTTTGATGAACTGTTTGAGGTTCAAGAACCACCCACAAAAGTCTTGGTTGTGAAAACATGAAGTAGGGGTCAACATGTCTCAAACAACCTTAATACGACCCAAACTTCGAGAGGAAAACCAACTTTTGATCACCCGAAAGGACCTTTTTTTCCCTGAAGAAACCCTATAAACATCCATACACAAGAGTTGCCCAAGCTAGACTACAACATAGTAGAATATTTGAATAAGTTGAAGGAAAATATATCGGTCATGGACATGTGTAGAATCGCTCAGCAAAAGAACATTCTGTTACAAGCATTGAAATCAGTGGAAAATCCCACGACAAGCACTGACCAAGGAGGAAATATAACTCCCACAGATCTAAGAAATAAACCATCTATTAACGCATGCTCTGAGGATAGGAAGAGAAAACCTTTTGTCCCTCCATTCCTTTTGACGTTTGAAGTCTTCAACAGAAACCTCCATAATTGTTTGGTTGACTCAGGAGCATCCTCCAATGTTATTCCATTGTCTATCTACAAAAAATTAAATAAATTCCCTCTCAAAAGCAATAAGCATGTTATACAACTAGACAGAACCCAGGTGAAGGTTATGGGAGAGCTCAAATATGTGATGATTAGAATAACGACACACCCTAAATTTGAGCTAGTAATTGACATTATTGTAGTAGATATCCCATAAGCTTATGGATTGCTATTAAATCGAGACTGGTCTGAGAAGTTAAATGGATACTTTAGTACAGATCGGGCTTACCTTTGGCTTCCATTAAAGGGGCACAAAAACATGATTAGGATAGATAGGGAAAGATATGTAAAACATATTGTCACTGACTTAGAAACCCTCAATGAACCCTCATCGACAGATTTCCCCATGCTAGGTAATTATTCCTGTGACTCTGATTTTAGGAATTTCTCCCCCCTCTCATCTGATGTCCCTCTTATTCAAAATTATGAAATGATTTTTCAAGATAAATTGTCGACGACGACAGAGGAAATCTTCTTTTGTCAAGAACTTGTGTTAGCAATCATGGAACAAACAGGAAGGTAAGATGAAAGTGACAAGAAAGAGGAAGCTGATAGGTTTTTCCCACAAATTTGGACCCTATACTTTGATGGATCTAAATCGCAAGAAGGGTCAAGGGAAGGGTGCATCCTCATTGATCCAAAAGGTAAATGACATTTCATGTCTTGTAAACTAGAATTTGAATGCACAAATAACACCGTCGAGTATGAAGCTCTAGTACAAGGGATAAAGAAATCCATGGACTTGAACATTAAAGAATTGAAGGTTTTTGGAGATTCTAAAATCAACGTTAGACAAGTAAGGAACACTATACATTGCAACTCTCCACACCTAAGGAATTATCAACAGGAAGTGCACAGGATAATAGAGCATTTTGAAGCCTTCAACATTACAGTGATCCCTGGAACGAAGAAAATTCTTGTTGATTCTCTAGCCACAATTGTCTCAAGGCTATCACCTCTAGAATATTATGAAGCCTCCCAGTTTACTGTCAAGCTACTCTACAAACCGTTGGTGCCTAACAATATTTCAAATTGGAAGGTCTTTGAAGGAGATGAATAAATTATAATCTTTTTGAACAATCAAGATAATTTTAAAGACTTGTCTATTGATGATGAATTACTCCAGGAGAAATCAGTAGGAAAATATCCTCAGATAGATCAATTGATTGACAAACCAAGGTCCCACATGATACCAAATGGAATAGCCAATTTAGAAAACCTTTTTGACCTAAGGGAATGATTTAAAGGGTCAAAAAACATGAATATAGGTAGTTCTTGTCCCATGCATGAAACTATAAATATAGAAACCCTAGAAAACCCCAAGAATGTAAAGCTCAGCAAGACCATATCTAAATAAGAAAGGAAGGCCTATCTCAAAATTTTCAGACAATATACAGATGTCTTTTCATGGTCCTACCGAGATCTGAAAACTTATGATACTTGTATCATTCAACACACTATCTCTCGAAAACCCAAAGTGAAACCCTTCCAACAGAAGCTCTGGAAATACCACCCATCCCTGGAGCCTTTCATGTGTTAGGATTTAAAGAAAATACTAGATTCCAAGATTTTGTTTCAAGTTAGACACTCTGCATGGGTAGCAAATTGGGTTCCTGTAAGGAAAAAGTCTGGGGAGATCCGCCTGTGCGTAGATTTTAGAAACCTCAACAGAGCCTCAAAAAAGGAAAACTATCCAATCTCGCCAATGGAGAAACTCTTGTGGACCATGTCCAACTCTGATATTTTCTCCCTGCTAGATGGTTTCTCAGGTTACAACCAAGTTCTAGTTTCAGAAGAAGACCGCTTGAAAACTACCTTTTGAACCAAGTGGGGAACCTTCGTTTATAAATGTATGCCCTTTGGGTTAATCAATGCAGGGGAAACCTTCCAGAGGGACATGGATGTAATGTTACAGACACTAATCAACAGGTGTATAGTAGTCTATTTGGATGACATGACTCTGTATTCAAAAAAATAGAGAAGATCACATCCAACATTTGACCCAGATTTTCGAAAGGTGTAGGAAGTATGATATATCCTTAAACCCTAAGAAAACTATATTTGGTGTCAAGGAAGGTAATATTTTAGGCCACATTATATCCCAAGCAGGGATTCACATAGACCCAGAAAGGATTAAGGCTATATCCCAACTTTCGTTACCTCACAACAAAAAGGCTATGCAATCGTTCTAAATCAATTTTGTGAGGAAATTCACCCTCAATTTTGTTGAAACTATCAAACCCTTACAAAAAATGATCTATAAAAATATTGAATTTAAGTGGGATGATGAATGGAAAAGGGATTTCATCAATATTAAGACTGCGATATCTCAAGCCCCAGTGTTGTGAAGTCCTGATTTTAGCAAGGATTTCTTTCTCTACACTTTCGCCTCCAACCAATCACTAGCTTCAGTGTTGACTCAAAAGGATGATAACAACAACGAATCCTCGGTATCATTCATGAGCACTAATATCCAAGGGGCTGAATTAAATTACCCTGCAATAGACAAGTAGGCTTATGCAGTATACAAGGCAGTGAAACACTTTATATCTTACATCCTTAAGAATCATACCAAAGTCGTAGTGCCTCACTCGGAAATACGATCCCTATTCACTCAACAAGAGTTGGGGGAAAGAAGAGGAAACTAGATGGCAGTAGTCCAAGAATTTGATCTAGATATAAAACTTGTTAAACTGGTTAAGGGACAAGGGTTATGAAAACATGCAGCTAAAGCCCAGGACCAAGTAAATGATGACCCTGGATGGGAGAATGAATTGGAATTATGGTGTGGTGAAGATTCATACGTCTCCCCAAGGGAAGAGTCTTGGCACAAGAAACTAAATTATCTCCTGCACCATGGGACTTGACCAAAAAACCTAAAGCCTAGGGAAAGGAGATCTCTCAGGTTAAAATCTGCACAATATCGCCTCATAAATTTTGTGCTCTTTCGTGTTAATTATGATGGGGTACTTTTAATATGTCTTGAACATGATGACGCAGACAAAGTTTTGAAAGAGCTCCATGATGGTCTTGTCGGTGGAAATTTCACAAGAAACACCACTTCTCATAAAATACTGAGAGCTGACTATTATTGGTCTACTCTGTTTAGAGATGCCCATGCGTACGCTAGAAATTGTAAGACTTTTCAAATAAGCGTGGGGAGGGAGAAGAGAGAAACTATCCCACTCCAACCGATGGTCATTTCTAGGCCATTTGAGCATTAGATATCATAGGAGAAATTACCCCAAGTTCTTCAAAACAACATAGTTACATACTGACTGCCACAGATTATTTCACGAAATGGGCAGAGGCCATCCCTCTGACTCAGGTAAACGAGAAGGTGGTGATCCAATTCATAGAAAAACAACTAATCACAAGGTTGGGTGTGCCTTCCGTCCTTTTTTTTTTTATAACGCGGCTTACTTTTCTTCCACCTTATTAACAGAGTTTTCTCTGGACAAAGGAATCATAATTAGATACTATGCAAACTACTATCCATAGGGGAATGGAGTGGTAGAATCGACTAATAAGAACCTAGTGAGAATATTAAAAAAAATAGTTGCAGACAACCAGAGGAATTGGCATAGTTCACTTCATAATGATTTATGGGCCGATAGAGTTACACCCAAGGAAGCTATAGGGAATTCACCATACTTTTCAATATACGGACAGGAGGCCATTCTCCCGAATGGGATATATCTTCCATCTCTTCAACTTGCTCAGGATTATAGAGGACATAGGGGAATGGAGTGGTAGAATCGACTAATAAGAACCTAGTGAGAATATTAAAAAAAATAGTTGCAGACAACCAGAGGAATTGGCATAGTTCACTTCATAATGATTTATGGGCCGATAGAGTTACACCCAAGGAAGCTATAGGGAATTCACCATACTTTTCAATATACGGACAGGAGGCCATTCTCCCGAATGGGATATATCTTCCATCTCTTCAACTTGCTCAGGATTATAGAGGACAACCCTCATCAGTCATACAACAAGGAATTGATACCCTCCTCATGCTCGAAGAAGAAAGGGATAAAGAGAAATCAAAATTCATAGCTCATCAACAGATAGTGAAAATATGGTTTGATAAGCATAAGGCTAAAGAAAAGAATTTTGAAGTAAGAGACTTAGTCTTGAAATGGGATAAAGCATATGAGTCGAAAGGAAAACATTCTAAATTTTAGAATCTATGGCTCAAACCTTTCCAGGTGGTCAAGAAGATCAGGGTAGGAATGTATCGATTGCAGGATCTGAGGGGGGAACCTGATGCCCTCCTAGTGAACGGCCAAGCCCTAAAACAATATTTCCATTAAAATAATAATAATAATAATAAAATAAAAATAAAATAAAAAATATTTTGTTGTGTTCATGTTTTCATGATGTTTTGTTTTAGTTAGGTCGATTGCAGAATGATTTTTTTTTGTTCAGGTTTCTTGTTATAGTCATTCTGCGCTTTTGAATATTGTGTTTAGAAAGACTATGGTTGACCTCAAATCATGCGATAAGGCGGACACTGCTCTCAATTCATCGTTCACATACAGCACAAGAAACTTTGGGGAAAATGCGGTTGTTTTGAGGGGTTCTCTATCAAACCTACGCAGATGAACAACTTTGGAGAATTGCAGAAGTGTCTGCCTGGTTGTATGGTAAAGACTTAATGGAAATATGGTCAGCTAGAAAGGACTACATGTACCTCAGAGACAAAGCTAGCAAAATTTCACCTTAAACATCTTATTTTGCAGAGAACATATGTCCTCCTCCCCCACTCACTTAGGGAATTTTGCTGAAATAAAAATCAACTATTTCAAATGAGTGCATAGTAGGAGAGGGTATGTAGATAACTCTGTCGAGGCTCTGGATGCTCGCTAGAAGCAGAGCAAGGTCTGTGACGTCGGGGTGACTTTGTCAGGGCTATGGATACTCATTGGCAGTGGAGCAACACCGTAGAAAGTGAAGAAGGGTAACTAAAGGCTTAGTGCCAGTGAATTCTTTACTAGACTCTTTTCAAAGGGGTCGTGAGCCAGGGTTATAGGAAATGAAGGTGGAATAAAGGTTGAAAACCCCACAGGCAGGCCCAAATGCACCAACCAGAGAATTTCAAATGCAAGGATAAAAGAGGCCCTGATAAAAAACTAGTTAATTTCTAACCCTCTTTTGCATCACCTAAGCCTGAGGGAGAAACATCGACTATTCTTTCTCCCAGTAATTCGCCATTTGTTGAGCACTCAACACACCCTAAAAAGACTATGTCATTTTTTTTCACTTTTTCGGTACCACTTGATCTTTGCACTGTCTAATTCGATTTCATTTTGGGAAATGTTTGTCTTTGCTTATTATCTTAACTCTCATTATCTTTTCAGGCCTGTTTGAACTTATGAAACCCCATGACTTAAAAATCTTTAATGCCTAAAAAAAGGATCCAAATCCAAAACACTTCACCCAACAAACTTAGATTCTGCATCGGAAGGAATTCAAAGATGGAAAAGAACCACTCCAGAAACCTCAATCACCAAACATCGATATTCATCGGTATCATAAAAAGGAGGTTTTTTTTTATGACAAGTATTGCATAAGGATATTGTCGATAGCTGATCCCCTTTGGAATCAGTAAAAGACGAGAGCAATAGGTGTTAACATAGAAAGAAAAGATTATTTCGATAGCTGATGCTCGACGTGCTTATCGGAACAGGGGAAAACCTGAAAAGGATTGCCATAGACATTCTCATCGTGCTAAAAGATACTCTTGATCATCGATCCCCGATGCATTTTTGGCATCGAGACTTTTGCGAAGAAGTTAATTCAAAGAAAAACACGTGATAGGTTTATCGTCGATCACCGACCCTGGATACTTTTTGGCATTGGCAAGCCAAGGTTTGTTTTAGAATGCATAACTTAAGGAAATTCCTGACTCTGGTTAATACACATGGATTAGGCCACTTGTCTTCAACGCCATCTGTCTTTGCTAGATTGGAGAACCATATGGTCTAGTTTTTCCCCGAGTCATATTTTGGTCCCCTAAGTCTAAGTCACACCTCTGAGTCAGCTTTGCCACGAAAACATTGTACAATAAGATTGATCGGCGTCGAAGCTTTTGCGAGGGACATTGACGAAAATGTTCATAGCACATCCCCGATCCCCAATCCACCCACTAAGAAAGCGACACGATGGGACATTTTAGCGTTAGATACGATTAGATTTAGAGCATTTAAGAGGCTAATTAATACCAAATTCCGCATTATTTTCTACCTTGTGCACCAATCATAGCGGTTGTTTAAAATCCATGATAGACCACATCACCCCTCGCGTGTCTGTCGTCAACCCACGATGAATTTAAGTTGCAGAGATTTGGCGTCATATTTGTTTAAATTTCACTCGTCACCTGAATCGAATGGCTGATGTGACACGGTAAGTTCTTCCCTGGTTTAAATTCTCTTAAGCCGTTGTAAACGAAATCATTTTGGGTGCAAGGAAATTCAGAGCATCCAAAGAAGCAAGATGATTAATTCAAAAGCTGCAAAGATCCCGTGAGTATCAAATAACCAGGTTTGGCAATATTTTCAGGTGCGTATCCAAGTCTGTGGGTTTTACATATATATTTTTATTCGATTTTGTTCTTTATACAGTCTCTGAAGGTTATTTCAATTGCAGGAACAATAACACCAATAAATTCAACCACTAGATGATTGTCGAGGGCGTTGAAGCTGAAATAACCAGAGGTAGGAAAAGGCTCCTCTCCAAGGGTCACAAAACAATTGGAATACACTCTGAGACCGGAACCTATCATCAAAACAACAATGAAGAAGGTTTGTATTCAGCCTCCAACCTTTGGAGATACAGAGGCAAGCACAGGGACCAAGGAAACACTCCCACATTGGGGAGATCTCTTTAAAAAGATCAAACAGGAGGAATACCCAGAATATATCCCACATAGTGATCCATATGTAAGAGCACTCGACGATGAGGTGTTCCCAAACATATGAAGACCATACCTGCATATGCTTGTGAGCAAAACCCCTATTTTTCCCTACATTGAAATTCTGAAGTGGCTCATCGACCACACAAACACACAGAGGTGTTTAATCAATGATGACAATGGTGGGCGTGTCAGTGTGTTCCTTCCGGCAGAGGTCCATAAAAACTACAAAATCTGAGACCCAAAGGAGCGGTTGAATACAGATTTCATCATTAATTTATATGAGCACCATGACACAAGCCGGGTGATGGCCTCATGGTGGAGGGCAGGGATGATTTTAAGGATGGAAATTTGTATTAAAATGTAGAAGTGTGGGATAATATTACTAGTCCTTAATATGCAAAATGTAAAATGTTTGGCGAAAGTTTTGTAAAAATATTCAATTTTCTAATGATTTTATATAGTTTCTATAAACTTTTAGCGATTTGTAAGGTAAAAAAAAATTATTCTATGAAATTTGGGTGAATCATTTTTACAAAAAATGGAAATTGGTGAATATTTGTTTGGGGAAATCCATGAAAAATTAGCCCATTTGAGAAATTTATCCCCTAAAATCATCTATGGTGGAGGGAAGACAATAAATACACCAACTGAATCATTACTGGTACTAGATGGCCAACTTGAGGGAGCCATACATCTACTTGATGGCTCTCATCTGTCGATTATATGGAGAGAAGGACTGCTCCATATTTTCAGAGGCATGGATGCCCTTAGCTTACACAGTGGAAATTTTTCAAGAGTGACTTCAACTGGGGAGCAATCATTTCTAAGCAACTGAGCATCTGCATCCAACAGGCCCAGACACCAAAGGTAGGAGAAAAACTAGCCTTCTACATGGCTTCATGTCTGCTCGATGTCATGTGCACCCGAAATATATTCGTTGGCATGAACCTGAGCTAGCACGTTACAGAGCTCTTGATCCACATTTATTTCAGCATCCTATGGGAGAACAGGTACAAGAAGCATTACTCCCTCATTTGTGATGAATTCATTGCATGAATTTATTTCATTATTTTTAAGAAATAATGCCTAAGACTATCGGTTGCATCCAAGAAGATGATATCAAAGGTAGGCCATTGATACTTGGACGAGAACGACACCTACATCAAGGTGTTTGGGGCCACTGGAGTGCCACATCTTCTATCGGCTCATGTCCCAGACCGGATTGTAGTAGGATAAATATGCTACCAGACCATCCTGCAAGGCTACAATGCTACCTTGATCAACGACAAGAAGAGTGCATTCATACCTTATGGTCTCCATGTAGTTTTCTACTTGGTGAAGGACACCTCTCAAGCCAAAGAAGAAGGTGTGATCCAACTAGAGTTCAAATTCCAGACAGGTCGATTCGACAAGCATGATCCAAATGGTTGGGTCTTGAAACATGCTTTGCAATTGTTTTATTGTTGGTCGTACACCCATGATAAATTTGAAGATGAAGTATTCACAAAAAATGCCCAAGACTGGGATGAGGTAGTGGCAAGAACGATCGATCCCAAAATGACTAGGTTCAGGGCCATGATCTTGGATGAACAGGTGATGACCATAGAGAAATTGGCTCAAGAGGCCCTCAGTGCTAGGGAAGAAATGATACCATCAGAAGCAACAGAGGCTCCCCTAGTAGCTATGGTGCAGGATAGGGGTTTCCCTATGACACAGGAGGCACAAGCAAGGGGGTTTCTCATGATAGAAAAGGCCTAGCCAGTGATTGATCAGGTGCAATACGACCCGAACCTCATAGGAATGACAGAGTCCCCTATTGACAACCCAGACAAAATCCATACATGCCTAAGTGACCCTGAACTCATAGACATTGATGAAATCGTCGAGTTAGACAACCCTGAAATCACAATGCCATAGGTTGGATTACCAGAGGATGTTTCAGCTCAGCCAGAGACATTCAGAACATCAGGGAGAGAAAGTGCACCAAACACCCTCCATGAATTTATAAACATCTATGATTATGAAGAGCCCAGAGGTATCCTTGGTGACCCCAGTACCAATCACGGAGGAAAAGAAACCAGAGAAGGCATCTTCCCCAGCTCCCGATGCTCAAATTTAGAGCCTTCCATAGAATGAACAAGAGGTCGAAAGTGTCTTAGATACTGATCTTCCCGATGCACCAGAGACCCAAGAAGATAGTCTGAAGGATGAGCTAGGGTTGGGCGAACAAAAAGAAGAGGCTCCACAGCAAGAAATCGACATCTCAACCGTCGATTATCAAGTAAGTACCGAGCCTAACCTTGATGCTTCAATTTCATCCAATACTCAACCTCTCGATGAGCGAAAAACATAGGTTGGACCTTCGAAACACATGGACGAGGTTGAAGAACCCAGTATTGAACAAATATACACCTTCGGGAGCCAGGTAAATATGCTCACCTGGGGAGATCAGTAAATCCCTGAACTCATGGATGAAGTTGATGACATACATGCTATCACTTATGAACAGAAAAGGAAATCTATCATACAGAGAAACACTAAGAAGAGGAGGATCACTCTAGATCACTCCATCCTCATCACCATGGAGGAAAAACTAATCAACGTAGAGCATGCCAAGAAGTCTGAACTTATCAGCGTGGGGATGGAAATCACATATGCCACCCTAGACAAAGTGAAAAGGGATGAAGAGGAGTTGGTTGTTTCTATGAATGAATTGGAACATTTGTGCCACTTGGTGAAATATTACCAGGACACCATAGAGGCCCCAGTGTTCCTAAGAAGCGAATTCCATAAGGCCTATAAAAAAATTATAGATGAATGACACTTATTCACTGCAAGGATATTCGAGCTTCAAGAAGACATCCTCATTGCAATGGCGACGTGAAAGGACAGGGAAAGGTAATACGAGACAACACATAAATCCATGGAAAGTATCGATTATATTAGTGTGGTGCAACAAGGTCGAGATTTCAAAGATCACAGTATCTAGGTGCTACAAGAAATCGGTATTGACTACATTAGGAAATCGACCGAATATTGGGTTAAAATGGCTCAGGAACCTCATCGAAAAATCCAAGAGAAATGGGCCAAGTGAGAGAAAATTTGGACCAATATCAACCGAGAAATGAGAGACATCGGCCTCCCCAAATTCGGCACACCCGATGACTTTGTCGGCTTACACGACATATTCAAATCACATGTCGAACAAGACTCATCATGGGCTGTGTAAATAACGAAGGTTGCAAACATAGTGCCAGGACAGGTGTGACAATTCATGGAGCACCCGATGAAATCTCTAGCCATGTTGCAGAAGTTAAGTGTCAGAATATTCAAGTATCGGGCATGGGCAGTAGAGATAAGAGAGATTCTTTTGGCCCCAATGGAACAACATAGATTCTTGTATGCTAACACATGTGAGGATCTCTTTGTCAAATGGTTAAAGTATGAGAAGATTCATCCACTCATGTGAGATCATGTGATGACTCTTAGAAAGACTGATAGAAGAAAGCACCGTGTGGCGAGTTTTGTTTTACTTAGCTACACTTTAATAGTTATTTTTAGTTAATAGTATGTTATAAATAGGATGATCAACTTGTTAGCAAAGGTCGATGGTTATTGCAAAGACCCTCATTTTTGGATTTTGTAAAGAACTATTTCAGAGTTACCTTAATTGAGAAGTCGTGTTTAGGACCAGAGACAAGTTTGTTTTTTTCATCAAGAGTGTGTATGATTGGATGTGGAGAAGAATTATTTTTTATTTCATCTCATGAATGGATGTTGTAATGAGTAAGAGCTTCTAAATCTGTTGATAAGTTATCTGAATAAATGTTTTGCATTTCTTGTCTTTAAATTATGAAAATTAAATCGTTGTGTTATAATGTGATTGATGATTAGGGTTAAGGGAATTATTTTTCTTCCCATCGTTTATTGCATATGTGTTTTCTTCTGATAATCGCACCTCAGTCAATAATTGGAACACCTGCGGGTTAATGTATTATTACTAGGCTTGTGGTAGATAATTGTTGTCTGCATGCTAGAGTGAAAGGGTTATCCCAAGCTCAGCCCTCTCCAGTAGTTAATATTTATTCCCTCTTTGTTACCTAGTTGGTTTATACCGGCTTTTAACTTGTATCGGTTCCACCTATAGTAGAAAATACAAAATAGAACGTCTAAACTAAAGGAGAAGCCTTCACAAGAAAACATAAAGCCCATTGATTAATTAGCCAGATCGCAAGATCTAGAGAACCATTCCACCATTAAACGTTGCAGAGTCTAATTGGGCCTCGGTGGTGGGTTTGGTTCCTGTTGTTGAGTTAAAGGGATTTAGGACCCCTCA
>JASDQU011103183.1:51022-62665 GCA_032191745.1 Picea mariana
AGTCATTGGGGTATTATGTCTGGGAATTAGTCAAGAATAGTTATGAAATTCCAAAAAATCACGCTTTGATATAGGTGCAAATAATCTCAATGAAAATAACTCAAAAGCCATGAATGCAATTTTGGAAGGTTTATCAAAATCAAAATTCACCAAAGTTATGCACTGCAAATCAGTAAAGGAGATGTGGGATAAACTGCATAACACTTATGAAGGAAATGATAAAGTCAAGCAAGAAAAATTAGAAACTCATATTTTCAAGGCCATTTGGGCCCCCGGATCTCTTTCCACAGCAGCATCTACCTCCCCATGTTCCCTTTCCCTCCATTCTAGCACCATCTTGCCATAGAAACATCCATTTTTGAGTTAGCAACAATCAAAAACCTTGTTTACAGACTTTTACACGGGTTGCGACATTCACAGTCGCATATAGGGTTGAGTACATGCAGTCTGTATTTTACACAGTCATGTATAACCTCGCGTATACGCGACCCGATGAGTGGTAGCCTGCGTACACCTAAATACCTAATTTGTGCCTTAAATAACTCAAATTTTGAAACCTAAATAAAAAATGTAATCCACTAGAAAGGAAGAGGAGGAGAAGAGGAATTGCCTAGTCTAGACAGTCTCTGATTCCATCACTCAATGCTCCCGCAATCACTAGTTGAAGATCGGAGGTATTTTGGTCCAAAATTCATTGTTTGGATAAAAAAAGTCAAATGACATAGTAAAATTTGGTTTTTGTTACTATTTATAGGATTTTTTAACCACTTTGCATAGTTTCAAATCATATTTTCGCCTAATGGACTAATACAGCAGTGGATTGAGTTGGTTTTTGTAGTTTTCGCCAGGGATTCTTGCGGTTTTTAGCATTATGTTGATCGTTCATAACTACGGACAAGTATTTTTTCTACCCATCATATAGGATAGGTATCCATTCCATCATGCACATTTGCATTGTCCTATAACTGTCACTCATATGCCTTGTGTATGAACCCATTTTTTAGTAACACGGAACCCTCCATCTGCTACAAGACGTGTCGTTATCAAATGGTAGAGACTTACCGAACATGGGTACCCTAGTTAAACCCTCTGCTCCATTTGGTGCCCATGCCGAGATTTTTTTATGTAGGACCAGGAGTCCCTTATAGCTAATACATGACTTTATGTTGAGCCTCATTTATCACTCATAAACATGCTGACCTATACCTAGAGGACTCCCAGCCAAGTTTGATTTAAGCTCTTTTCCAACTCATTTTCAAAAAGTGAAAAGATTGTCGAGTGAACTTGTCTCTTTTACACTCGTAAATTGGATTTGAAAGGACTTATATTTGGTACAAGTTATCCTTTTTTCACACCAAGTAGACTAATATTATGAAAAAGAACATTTTTTGGCGTTAAATTGTGATTGCATCTCATGCCCTCTCTTGCAATATTGAGCCTATAGTCAGTTCTCGCTTTGCATTATAAACCGTTTGCCTCAGTAGTTTTGCATCCTCAACCAAGAAGAGCCTCATTTATATCCTTTTTAATTTGACACCCTATACCTAGGATGGAACATTCCCCTGAGTGTCCATCTCCCGCATGCAACTCCTTGAATTGAGCATAGGTGTGTTCCACTGTTGGAACTAGTTTTGCTTACTTGCAACACTTGTTTCCTCCTCTGTATCACAACATTCATTTGACTATGAAAAAACAAAAAAGACGGGTGGAAAGGGAGTATTATCTTATATTGGCAATAGTCGTGTCGCCTTTGAATAGAGCACAAATTTATTGAGTGCACTTGTCATCATAATTTTGGGTTTAGCATGGCCTTAGGAAGTTGATCTTGTTACAGAGAGCTTACTCCACTGATTGGTTACTCTTTCAGTCCCTATGGAGAGTTTGATTGATGCCTCGTGCATCTCATGGTTTCATCATTGAGACTATACTGCCAGAGTCTTCCATATGTCTCATGATCTTGTTCAAAGGATGTCTATCAACCTGTGTCATCCATTCCTCTGAACTCTTGACTTTGCATGTCGGCCATACCCTCAGTTTGTCTCAGAATCACATAATGTTGTAGTCCTATTACGCACCCTGGTCCTACTTTCCTCATTGGTAGGTAACCTTGAACCCAACAATCGACATTTCATCATTAGTCATTGACTGGGTGGTTTCCCTTGTGTTCGACGGAAATACATTTATTCACACATTGGGATTCATGCAGTGTCTTGGATGCCATTAGCCTTATTGGTGGTTTCCTCACCTTTGTCAGTAGTTTTCCTCATTGGCTTCTATTCAATGGGTATTTTTCGTGTACCGCTTGCACTTGGCACATGCAAAAGATGCATAGGGTCATTGGTTCCTGAACATGTTCTTCATCGGATTCCCTCCAAATCATCAAGCTCCTGCTTTGTACCTCATGTTAAATGATGAGAGATGCCTTAATGATCTCCTTTCAGTGGGTCTCCTTCCATCGACTTCAGCTCATCTATTCTGGAAATGAGACCTAGAGTCCTATGAGTACCTAGAGGCTTGCAAACATTAGTGGCAGGTTATCTCATCATCGACAGTTGGGAATACATAAATGTCTCTTGATCGATGGATTCTTCAAGTGTTCAACCCAGACTCCTTTATTCACACTTGTAAGAATGTACTCGGTGCCTTGATACGTACTTTCATCATCGGTAGGTTGTCTCACATTTTTTAATGGTATACCTCAATGATCGGTAATCAAACGAAGTCTCATTGTGTTCGAACTCAACTCCTTTATTCACAAGATGTATACTTGCACCTTTGGCAGATTGTGTAGAAGACTTGAAGACATCAGTATGTGTCCAAAGCTTTCCTGGGATGTTGCTACCTTTTCATTGGACCAGTACCTGTGTGACTTTAGTGATCATGGGAGATCATATTGTACTCCATTGTGTACAGATATCTTCATATTGATTTTGAGACTGGTTCTACTGGGGCCTTGTTCGTGACTATGATAGCATTTGGCATGTAACCGCATTTGTATTGCCTATTCATGGCCATGGATAGTTGATTGGTATATTCTCACATGGATCTACAATGTAATTCAAATTGGCAGACATGTATGCAAAGTCAGTACAGATGGTAATGAGCAACTAGTTCTTCCAGCTGGGTCCCCATTACTCCACTTCTAAGTTTTTATAATTTACTTCGGCCATCTCAGATACTCCTCTAACCTCACACATTATGGGGTATCTCTTATAGCAAGATTTTCCTCACCCCATGCAATCTTGCACAGAAGGCCTTTTCCCATTTCGCTATGCAGACTTGTCATCCCTTTTTGCAAATCCCAAAGCTAAAAATACAATTTTTCCACATATAAGCATCTTGCCTACTATACAGCATGCGTATACGTAGGTTGCACCACTACAGCCTATGTACATTGGGAAATGTGCCCAAAAATGAAAAATAGTGTTGGGTTTCCATGTCACGACATGAGATCAATGATCCTTGGCCTTCCATATACTGGAAATTTCTGACTCGACCCTTTAGTTCCACTTGAAGGCTATAAATGGGCCAAATCTGAGCTATGGAAAAGAGGATAAATAATTCAACTTTGAGAGCAAGGTTACTCTAGAGGAATTATTCACTTCACATTGAGTTTGCATCCCTTTGTCCTTTAAGTCTGAACACGTTGTTCAGCCCCCAAGATCTTCCCTTATTGAGTGAGAAATCTATTGTCTATCTTACATGAGCTTGCCTTTGGTGGACGATTAAAGTGGTGGAGGCCTAGTTGAAAGGAACTTAGTTTCTCGATTCTGAACCATGCTGACACGAAATTCTGTAACTTATTCACTTTTGTTGATTATATATTAATAGAAATATTATTTTCTCGTCCAATTGATATCTTGCAAATATTTGAATTATTATTCCATGGGCGTATTTGTTATGAATGTTAATGGATTATGCTATTGAATGTGCTAATATCATATATTATCACCATATGATTGCATTGCTTGGTTGTTGAGGACTATTTGTAGTTGTATTGTTTTGGGTCAAGTGCTCAACGGTGGACATCATCGAACGTTTGGATGAGGTAGGCCTTTTATCTTGTCTTGCTAGCACATTTTGTTTATATATCATACTTGAGAATAGAGTTTATTTCTACAGACATTTTCGTCTATTGTGGTTTACCCCTAGCCATAAACAGATTTTCCTCATAACATTATGTGAGTCCAATATCCAGAACCCATACGAGACTGAACCCCTCCTTCCTTAGTTTTGTTAAACATATGTCGAGGGACTCATCCAAACAATGAGCTATATCGAGCACTTATTATCCTCCTCGATATTGTTAAACAAGAAAGAGGTACTCATCTATCTGGATGGGGGAAAATTTAAAGAAGTGGGTCAATATTTTGGAATTTGTTATGGAAGTTATTGTCTCCCTTTAACATGGCACTTGTTTGTGTCTCATCTTACAGTTGGGTAATCTCATTGTCTCTGAGTCATACCAATCCGTTGTGTCGTCATACTTATTTTTTTTCATGTCAAAGAGTGCTCATATTTTCTGTCACATTATGTCCTTGGTACTCATCAAGTCAAATGCTACCAAGTCACTTGTTGTGCCTCGTCATGTTCAAGGAAAGTTTCACTTCAAACCATCCATCTGTAGTATTACCAATTTATGTTTCCTGTGTCAATCCATACTCATTTTATCTATCATCTTACATCACTTTCCTGTGTCAGTTTCATGTTGATGATGGGGGATACATCATGGACCTCCTTCAATGAGTTTGTTCATGTCAACTTCAGTACATTATATGGGAATTAGACTTAGAAACTAGTTAGTAACTTGGCACCTGCATGCCTCAATGGAAGGCCTCATCACTTCCGATAGTAGGTTTACATAATTGACCTCTTATCGGATGATTCCATGAGTGTTTGACCTCAGTTCATTTATTCACATTTGCTAGAATGTACTAGGATACCTTGGGATTCATTGTCATCATTGGTGATTTCCCTCGCACTTGTTAACAGTATACCTCAATGACCGGTAATCAAGTGGTTTCTACCATGTTCGACATCAAATCATCTATTCACATGGCCTGGTTCGTACCACATCGGGATCGAGACAAAGACCCTGGGTTGGGTGCTCACTTTTTTATGTGATTTTCCCAGGTTGCGATGGAGATCATTTGAGCATGTAAAATATTTCAATACAATCACCATGCTAGTAATTTTACTAATATATATATTGTCACATGGATCCAAATTGTAATGATCCATGGCTATGTTTTGTCATCCCGTAGTTCCATTGTGTATTTTTCGTGGCTGCAATCAGTTCATGTCATGGAGGTATGGATCCACATTGTATCTTAGGCAGCCAAATCCTTAGTCAATATTCTCATGGATCTTTAGTGTATTGGTCGATGTCCATGCTTTGAGTCATCTTGTATTTCGAGCATACGTATACCTTCCTCGGAAATGGAACATATTTGTATATTGATTGATGATTGTTTTTAGCTTCTACCAAGTTCACCTACTCCAACACCCTTGCATTAAAGACTTTGTTGTTTCAGCCATCAGTTTCTCTTCTGACCTCACACTTTAGGCAGCATTTATTACACACCAAAATTTCACACCTAAGTGTCGCACCTATTTACACCTAAGTGTCGCATGCACTTTGTCAAAGTGTTGTATGCACCTTACTAAGTGTTGCATGCACTTTACTAAGTGTCACAACACCTTGACACCATGAAATATCATTTGTCATAATACCTAGTCAATGTGGAGAAGAAATATATCGTATGATGGTCAAAATACTATGTTCACGTGAATTATTCATTATTATTCATAAAAAGGAAATTAATTTAGTGTGAAAATCCACCTCACATTTAGTTTCCTAATCTCAAGGAGAAGTTGAGAATCTCATGGATGGTTGAGATATTTTCTCAAACAAAAATCCTAATTTGGTGGATCTTGAGAGATATTTCCTCCTTAAAATTCTTGAGAGATATTTTCTCCCTAAAATCCTTGAGCGATATTTTCTCCCTAAAAATCTTGGAGATCCCAATTTAGTGGATCTAGTGAGTGATCTTCTCCATGTTGGTTAAGCCTCCAAATCCTATATAATAAGGGCTTTCCATGGGGAAGGGGGGAAGAATTTATGTATCAAACCTTTGATTCTGGAGGAACCATCAATGTTTTGATGTCAAGATTCATGCAAGGGATGAAAAAGGAGAGCTTGGAGAAGTGACTGCATCGTCAATCATGCTTTGTAAGTGCCTTATTTGGATTTCCAATTAATATCAACTTGGCTTATTCCCTTCAAGTTCATGTGGTCTACATCTAAACTTGCTTGTGTATTGTCATTTCAGTCTTCATAGATAGATATGATTTATTTAATCATCTAGAGTAGAAGGAAGAGTACTTTTTCTAGTCTTTGCAAGATTCCATTTGCGTTAAGGAGCTTGGAGATCAATCCTAGGAATTGGAGAAGCGAGGACAAACATTTCAACAAGGTACTCCATATTATTCTTCTCTCTTCCTTGATTGATTGAGTTAGATGTATAAGGAAAGTAGAAACCACTTGTTCTCTTCTGTCTTTGGACCAAAGATAGGATTCTTGGTCCAAAGGGGAGCTTAACCTGTCTACAAGGTAAGATTTCCCACAAAAAAACGTGGAAGAATGGGACTCAAGAATTGGAAAAGTCGTCAAATGATTTTTCACAAGGGTTGAGGACTTGCAATCGCATAGTACATCGGGAACAACACCAGAAGAAAGGCAAGAAGAGAGAGAACAACCATGAACATAGTAGTAAATATCAAGAAGATGGACAAGCAATGCACAAAGATCTACAAGGAAAGTGCGCAGATATGGACCAACCTGGTGGAGGATCCAGAAATGAAGGTCATGGAAACCAGATTGATGGATGTGCAGGAAAGGGCGCAGAAGGCTTCGGAGAGCATAAACACTCTCTAATCAGCTAAATGAATGATGGCAATTTTGGCATAAAGGTGATCATATAATGAAATTTAAAAGATTCGGGACCAACAGAAGATCCTCCAACAACAATTAGGACCATTGCAATATGAATCACTAAGGTTTATAGGGGAAATGGAAAATGCACAGGGAAAAATGAAGCAAGCAGTGTACAACACAAAAGAGAAGCTCGCGACCCTGATTGTGTGGGGCGTAAAGGAAATTTTGGGAGTAGAGGTAGAAGTAACAAGGGATGTAGGAGCATGCAACTAGCCTGAGTGGCTAGGGATGAGCCACAGGTGAGTGTTGGGAGCCTGTTGGATAGGCATTTTGGATTCAGTTTTCATGAAAATATGAAGTATGAAGGATATGTACAGCAGAAGAAGAAATAAGACAAGGTAAGAGCAGAGTGTGCGGTAAAGTAACATTCAGGCATGAGAATGTGCAGTAGAGGCACATTCAGGAGTGCAGCGTGCAGTAAGAACATACTTAGTAGAGAATAAATCAGGACAATAAAGTAGGAAGATAAAGCGGGTGAAAAGAAAGGATAGCAATTCGGCATGCCAAAAGCAGAAAGACGCACAAAAGCGGGAAGAACAGTATTCGGGAGTGCAAAAGTAGCATGCAGACGTAAAAGCAGGAAAAGTGAACCCGAACAACAAGTCAACATGAGTTCTAATGAGTCAGAATGAGTTATAATAAGGTTCTTGGCAATAAGAAAAGTAAGGTTTTGAGCCCTAGAGTCTATGTATAAATATATAATGGGTTGGGAAGATAAATGTTTTGTTATGTTATGTTATGTTATAGTCAATTGTCATTGACACATTTGTGAGGAGAATGAGAGAATAGATTGAGAATGAAGTGTCTATGTTTGATTGTTAGGGAGAAGTTAGAGAGAGAGGCTTGCACTGTAGAGCAGCTAGGCAACATGGAGCGAGAGATATCATGATATCTCTATTGTAAGTGCAATGTACAAGCCTGAGACATTTATAGAAAGAATAATAAAGAAGCCATTCATTGTGGGCGTATCCCAAAGTTGGGTGAACCACATTAATTATTGTATTTGATTGTCTTTTATGTGATTGATAATGAATATTCTCTTTATGCATGTTACACTAGATTTTTCTACTATATGATCATTGTGAAATAGTTATGAATGTTACAGTAAATGGTTTATGTTACAATATGCAGTATAATGGTACTATATAATTGAATTCACTAAGTAACCAAAGAAGAACAAATCCAAGATAATGTACATGGAACAGATAAGTAAGAATGATTAAGATGATCACCTCCAATTCCCTCACTACTACAGAAAATTGGTTCCTGCAGCCTCAATAGATGCCTCAGGTGAGACTACACTTGCATGCAGGTGATGCCAAAAGGGTCAGTGTCTTAATGGTTTTGTTGGTGAAGATAACTTGAACCTAGGGTCATAGAACCGTGCATCAACAGGGTACATACACCCAAGTGTTTCACTTTGGGGAGCACAAGTACTCTTTGTCAAAAAGAAGGATGGAACATTAAGGTTGTGTATTGACTTTAGACAACTGAATAAAGCCACTGTGAAGAAAAAATACCCTCTACCCAGAATTGATGACCTCTTTGATCAGCTAAGAGGAACAAAGATATTATTAAAAATAAACTTGAGATCAAGATACCACCAGGTAAGAATCAAGGAAGAAGACATCAGTAAGACAACCTTTAGAACAAGATATGGACATTATGAATTTGTAGTGGTGCCATTTGGATTGACCAGAGCACCAGATATATTTGTGTGCTTAATGAATGAAATAATCAAAAATTATTTGGATAAGTTTTTCAATGTGTTCTTAGATGACATAATTATTCATTATAATTCTAAGGAAGAGCATGAACATCACTTGAATTTGGTGTTGCAATTAATAAGGGGACATAAATTGTATGATAAACTAAGCAAGTGATATTTTTACCAAGAACAGATCCATTATTTAGGGAATATTATTCCAAAAAAAGGTATAGTAATAGATCCAGATAAGATTGAAACCATTAGAGGATGGTCAACACCCAAGAATGTTTCAGAAGTCAGATCCTTCATGGGATTAGTTGGATACTACAGGAGATTTATAGAAAGATTCTCTAAAAATTCTCATCCCATCACTTATTTACAAAAGAAGAGAATTAAATTTGAATGGATGACAAAGTGTGAAGAGAATTTCAAATTGTTTATTTTAAATATTGTTGACCCAATTGAGAATTTTGTGGTATGTACAGATGCATGCAAGGAAGGACTTGGTGGAGTCCTCACTCAAAATGGACATGTCATTAGTTATGAGTCTACAAATCTTAAAGAACATAGGAGTAATTATGCAACACGTGACTTGGAGCTTGTTGCCATAGTCCATGCAATGAAGATGTGGAGGCATTATCTCATGGGAAAAAGATTTGAATTAAGAACAAACCATAGTGGTTTGAAATATATTTTTGAACAACCAAATTTGAATGGCATATAGACAATATGGTTAGAATTTATAAGTCAGTACGACCTTGACATCAAACAT
This sequence comes from Picea mariana, assembly GCA_032191745.1. Lineage (NCBI taxonomy): Eukaryota > Viridiplantae > Streptophyta > Pinopsida > Pinales > Pinaceae > Picea > Picea mariana. The sequence goes on from JASDQU011103183.1 coordinate 60,500, forward strand.
ATCAAATGAAAAGAAAATAAATTTATTGATGCACTCAGCAGAAGGATACATCCCATGCATGCTACAACCATTAGTATGCACCAGTCAGATTTAAAGAGAAAAATTTTGGATGTTATTGTTACAGAACAACATTAACTACATGTAAAAGAAGGTTTACAGCAGGAAAATATACAACGGAAATTTAAAGGATATGAGATGAAGGAAGGTAGATTACTTATGCATAAAAATAGAATTTATGTTCCTAGTTCCAGAGAACTTAGGAATTTGGTATTAAAATAAATGCATAATGTTCCATATGTCAGACATCATGGTTACCAGAAAATAATTGCAGCAGTAAGAATCCAATTCTCTTGGCCTGGAATGAAGAATTGTGTTGTTGATTACATTTCCAGGTGTATGGAATGTCAGAGAGTGAAATCTGAGCATAAACACCCAACGGGTTTGCTACAACCATTACCAATTCCAAAGAATAAATGGGAAGTGGTTACCATTGATTTTATCACTAAGTTTCCCAGGACAACAAGGCAACATGATTCAATAATGGTAGTAGTTGATCAATTGAAAAAGGCTTCTCATTTTGTTCCTATAAAAATGACTCATGCAACAACTAATATTGTAGAAACTTACATGAAGAAAATTGCTAGGTTGCGTGGAATACGTAAGGCAATTGTTTCAAAAAAAGACATAAAGTTTACTTCAAATTTCAAGAGAGAATTATTTAAGGGATTTGGTACAAATATGAACTTTAGTGCAACATACCATCCACAGTCAAATGGGAAGACAAAGAGAGTCAACCAAGTGATTGAAGACATTTTAAGAGTGTATGTGATGGATAAGCCATCTAAGTGGGAAGATTACTTTCATTTGGTTGAGTTTCCCTTTAATAATGGGCATCAAGCTTCATTGAATATGATTCCATTTGAAGTTTGTATGGTAGGAAATTCAATATTTCAGTGAGTTGGGGCATACCAACAGACAAAGTAGTACTTGGGCCAGAATTGCACAAGGATATGGAAGACCAGATGGTTAAAATTAAGCATAATTTGAAAGCAACACAAGATAGACATAAGAGTTATGCAAATAAGAATAGGAAAGATAGAGGATTTAAAGTGGGGGAGAATGTTCTTTTGAAAGCGAATCGCAAGAAGGGCTCATTGAAGTTAGGCAGTGGTACAAATATAGCAACCAAATTATGTGGTCAATTTGAGATATTGGAAAGAATAGGACCAGTTGCATACATGCTTACATTGTTTGATTCCATTAATGTGCATAATGTATTTCATGTCTCTTTGCTGAAAAAGTATGTACATGATCCTAACGATGTTATTGATTGGAATTTGATTCAGGTAGAGCCGGAAGGAGACTTTCAAGTCCAGTCAGTGCACATATTAGACATAAAAGTCAAAATGCTCTAGAGTTGAGTTATAGAACTGGTAAAATTTTAGTGGACCTGCTACAGTCCTAAAGATGCTACTTGGGAGCATGAAGATGCCATGAAGGTAGAGTACTCGCGACTTCTTGAAGAAATTTGAAATTTTGATTTATTGTTTTGTATATGCACCCAGGACAATGCCAAAATAAGGGGACATGAATGTAATACTATAGTTTTGAGTCCCCGTATTAATAATTTATTTTTTTTATTTGAAAGGGGCTGGAGTACCTCGGAAATGTAATACTTTGAACATTGTAAATAATAAAATGAATTGTTTTCTACAAGACGGACATGGACAAGAATTATACAGGACTATGATTCCACAAGAGAGGGGGATAAAGGGGTTGAGTCTTTCTATTATATATTTTTTCTCATCTTGGTTTTATTTGGGAAAAAGTGGTTACATGAACTTCTTGGGGGAAAATCCATGTGGTTCTTGATTTTCCATGTAAATATATAAACCCCTCTTTTAGGTTGTTTGGGTTTAATTTATTCGTTGTTGCTCATCATTTGGTTCATCATTCATTCACTCTTCTTGATCATTATTGTGTTTGCATGAAGAAGGAAAATGAATTATTGGAGGTGAGAAGCCATGGTTAGCTAGTTGTAGTAATTATTGGTGTATTCTAGCCATAAATTAGTGTCTACATGCCTAAGATGCATTGGCATGTGCTAAACCTTGTTCACAACTGTGAATCGTAAGAGTTATAGCATTGATATTTCCTAACCAAAAT
>JASDQU011103185.1:1951-18519 GCA_032191745.1 Picea mariana
TTCTTTTGAGGACTTTAGATACGTCAAAGCAACCAAGGAATTTTTATTTCTCAAACCAAGTATATCAAAGAAATACTAAAGAGGTTCGGAATGGAAGATTGCAAACTAGTTATCACTCCCATGAACACCAGTTGTAAGTTGAGCAAAGATGATGATTCAAAGTCTACAGATCAGAGGCAATATAGGTCAATGATTGGCAGCCTACTATATGTGACAGCATCCAGACCATATGTAATGGAAGTAGTTGGACAGGTGGCACGATTTCAAGAAGAACCAAAGGAATCACATGTATTAGCAGTAAAGAGGATCTTCATATATCTCAAAGGAACAGAAGAGTTTGGATTATGGTATCCAAAAGGAAAAGATCTATCACTTATTGCCTACACAAATGTAGATTGGGCAGGTTGTACTGATGACCGATGAAGCACCAGTGGAGAAGTGTTCTACTTAGGTGAGTGTTTGGTATCATGGCTAAGAAAGAAACAATCATCGGTATCTCTATCTACAGTCGAGGCAGAGTATATTGCAGCAGCAACATGTTGTACATAGGTTCTTTGGATGAAACAAACTTTTACAGATATACAGGTTGAGTATGATGACCCCATTCCAATATATTGTGATAATACAGGTGCCATCAATATCTCAAAAAACCCAGTGATGCACTCCAAGACGAAGCACATTCCAATCAAGTATCACTTTCTATGTGAACAAGTTGCAGAAAAGAACATCAAAGTTGAGTATGTGGGCACAAAAGAACAAGTGGCAGACATCTTTACAAAACCACTTCCATGGGAAGCCTTTGAATATCTTCGCCAAATACTTGGAGTTATTTCTACTCTAAAAATGAATGCTTTTTGAATGCTTATCTTATATGTCTTAGATGTACACGAGGAAGCACCATAAGAGGACAGTCTTTCAGGGGGAGCAGGCTCAGATGGAAAGATACCTTTGCCATTGATGACAAAGGGGGAGAGATTTATTAGATGCAGAGGACAGAGGCATGGTTCCAGGGGGAGCATATTTATCATGTGAAAAGGACAGAGGCATGGTTCCAGGGGGAGCAGATTTATCAAATGCAGAGGACAAAGACATGGTTCTAGGGGGAGCATGAGTGATATGATTTCAGTATTGCATCAGAGTTTTTCCGTCAATGCCAAAGGGAGAGATTGTTGATTAAGGTTGGTTGTCATTGATGTCAACCCTTAAACAAAGCGCCATAGCACAAAGGTTTAGGTAATGGACCAAATATTGTTTAATGTAAATATGACTCATTATTGTTTTTTCATGATTGATAAGAAGTAAATATGGATGAACTCCAAAGTGGTCCCCTTATGGTGAAATCCCTCATGGGAAGATGCTTTGTGGAGTAAGAGAACCCGTGATTAGTTGTGGAATAATGAGATGAAGAAAATTGAATTTGTCAGGGAAAATATCCTAGATGGATAGTGCTTGTCATGTCATTTCTGGTGGTATGTGGAACATCACATAATTCCTCACGGTTAGAGAGTTATGGCCATGAGAAGTTGTAGACCCCAGGTTTAGCTAATGGACCCAAGTTTGTTTGATGGGTAATGGTATGAGTTATGATATATTTTCAGATAATACTATTCTATATGGATAGTACATGTCATGCCATTTCTATTGGTATGTCTAACGTCACATAACTCCTCACAGTTTGAGAGGTGTGGCCTTACGAAGTTGGAGGACCCTCATATGTCATCTAGAAGCCCCAAAAAGTCAAAGTAATCAAAGTGGTTTAAGAGATTTTAAAAGGTAAATAATAAAGTGAAGTGATGAGTGTATTATAATTCAAAGTGAATACAAAATAAATTATTTCAATAATAAATTTAATGGAGAAATTAGAAGTGGACCCAACCCTAAAATAAGGAAAGTGGGCCAAGTGACCTAGAAGATGTTTTTAAGGAAGCTACTTGGAGAGTATAAATAAGAGGCAAGGCTCTCTCATTTAAATCACACTTGAGAATATTGAATATCTATAATTTTCTAAGGTAACCAATGATATCTAAACCGGAATTCTGAGTGAAGGTGAAGAAAAGAAGGTCGAAATGCAAGGAAGGATAAATTCTTTTGATGGTGCTTTCTAAGGTATGTTATTTACAAGTCATCTCACCATTTTCACTATAACGCTTTTTATATAATGATGTAGATAGTGAAATTGCTAAGAAAGTGAGAAAACATATCCAAGTATATTTGGTAAAAAATTCATCTTTTGGGTTGTTGTATTTTGGGAGTTACACTCCGTGGAAAATAGGGTTTGTGGCCAATCCTGAAACTAGTCAAAATCAGGTGTTCCGGGTAAAAACGTCATAACTTCTTCATAACAGATCCCAATTCAGTGAGACAAAATGTGTTGGTTAGGGTACATTCTGTAGTATTTTGTATAACAGTTTCAGATCAATTTACTAAATATTTTGTGTGGGGCATGCTCTACAAGGTCACTCTCTAGAATAAGCCAGAATTCAACAAGGTATGCCATTTTTGCTATAACTCCTTTTCTGAGAGGTTTAAAGTAGTGAAACTTGGAGGAATTTCATAAACACACTGGAGAACATTGTGTATCAGTTTCATATATTTATTCATTACAGGTACAAGCTTATGATTATTTGAAGTCAGAGTTGTAGACTAATCCAAAACTAGTCTTGTGAGACTAAAGAAAAGTTTGATGAAAATGCTAGTCTCTTGTTTTTAAAGTTAAGGAAGGTTTTCAAGAATGTGATCATATACACCAGGTCTATTATAGAGCTACAAATCATATTTGTATGATGAAAATGATGAGGTCTTTTGGTTGAGGTACATGTTGAGTACATGATTGAGACAAGTAGTTGATGAGTTGGCACATACATGAGGTTGATTACAGGTTGAGGTACAGGTTGATGCGTGGTTGATGCATGGTTCAGATTTATTGGTACAGGTTTACAATGGTATATCTCACAGTGACAGTGTGATGGTGGTTCCATCATTCTACTTCTACTTCAGGTTGGCAGGACGGGGTAAGGACAGGTGGTTGTAGCCACCTTTCGGTTGTAGCTGGAGAACATTGGGGGTTTTAGCCTCCTTCTGGTTGTAGCCAAAGAATTAGGGAGTTGGAGCTTCCCTCAGGTTGTAGGTTGAGAAACTAGGGGGTTGGAGCCTCCTTCCAGTTGCCGCTGGAAAACAAAGGAATTTGGTGCTTCTAATGAATGTAATTCTTCAAGACATATAAGAAAAAGAATTCCATGTTTCTCTCCCGATTTGGGTTTCCACGTAAAGCACTGGTGTACTGTGTATGTGTTTGATTGTTTATTTTTTACTGCTCATTATTGGATAATAATTCTACATTGATATAACATTTGAAGAAAAATGATTATAATTACGCTATTACTGATTCACCCCCCCTATCAGTAATCCAACAATAAAACAATATCATCTTCAATCTTCAATCTAAAAATTATGAACTGAGCTTTGATGAATATATGCCTGAAAACTTGCTAATGTGGATGATGAATAGTTCATCGAAAATTAACTTTGAAAGAGAGTATAAATTCTGGAAGTGAACAACCGCCATGTATGAACATTCTCTTTGCTTGATCATTTTCCAAGTAATTTAGATAGATGAAACTGACATATGATGCTAACTTGGTGAAAAAATAGAATCACTCTTCTGTTATTAGTGAACAAATAGGATCAATGAAGTACTCTTTGAATTTATGCATGATTAGGTGTCAAACAACATCCCAATGAATAATTAAAGAGTAATGGGAGGATTCTAGAGTCCATTATAGAACTTCCAAAATATGTTGATTTGAAGTTGAATTGTAGATGTCTTGTTGAGGAGACTATTGGAGGGGTTATTCAACTCTATTGACTAGACCCAACAATTGACCAGATTAAAAGAGTAGTTGATTAAAAATGTAATCATGTTTGTAAGTCATTTGATCATTTAGTCAAGTTGATTGACCAAGGTAGTTAAGCAATTGTAACTACCTTGTAACTAAAATATGAGTATAAATATGAGCATGTATGTAACATAGAGCATTCAGATAGATAGTTGTTGTTGTGATGATATAATATAAAGTTATTACTACTATTCTCCCTAATAATTTTATTCTCTTCCTGATCTCTTCTATGTATGTGTCATACACTATTGTATAATACTTGCATATATCTTTATGTATGGATTACTGGTAACACCTACATACAAACCCCTAAATTACAACAGATACCAATTACTATATTGGAAATTCCCAAATTTTGATTGAATTTTAGTTGATAGGACTTTGAAAATTGAAGCCTGACAATCATCATTGGCATTCCCCTATATTAGGTGCAATATGAGAATATTTTTGAAGGGACCTAAACTTGAGATTTTGAATTCTTTTGTTCTTCAATGGTTCATCACTATATCTAGTGGTTTTTTTTGGTTCACTACTAACCATTTTGACTTGATTAATGTGCTAGTTTTGGTTGACCACTAACCATTTTGATTTCATTAATGTACTCCCCCCTCTTTACGTGCAATTTAATTCATTTTTTCCTCACCAATGTACTTCCCCTTTTTAATCCAAGAAATTACATCTTTGACTTGTGCTTCAATTTCAAAAAGCATGTACAATTCGACCCCGATCATCGTGACTTAGAATAACTATTTGAAATCCTATTATTTTTATGATTTATCCATGTAAATGTGTCTTTACCCATATATTAACTAGACAATAATACTTATGAAACTTCTTGACTTGTTGATTCCATTTCCAAGAACTTATCCAACCATAATGAATTACTTTGTTTTTAGCCTTCTTCTTCTTGTGACATTCATCTAAATCATGATTTGTCTTCACACAATGATTGGATGCCTAATTTCCTTGAAACATACCAAGCAAGCACAACAAGAGACAAGAACTTGGTATAAAGGGTTTTAATCCATATTTAACACATGTATTCATCTCATGATATCAACTAAATATAGTACGTTTATTTGACCACTTCTAGATTTAGATCTTCCTAACAACTCATCATTAGATAATGACAAAACCTCATCCATAGATAACGATGACAACTCATAAGAAGGTGATCTCAAACTTTGTGATTGTCTAAGAACTCATAGTCTAACGAAAAATAGGTATATGTTTAGCTATGCAACCATTTAAATACATCATTGAATTGTCATTAGAGCCTACTATTTGTTTGTCTATCTTGGTTTATTTTTTAGCATTATGATGTTTATACATACATATATATGTGTGTGTGTGTGTGTGTGTGTGTGTGTGTGTGTGTGTGTGTGTGTGTGTATGAGATTATATAAACATTAGTCAAGATTATTTGTCAATGAAAATCCTTCAAGTTGCTCCACATATACATCTTCTTCTAGATCTCCATTAAGAAATGTTGACTTAACATCCATCTGATATACTTTAAAGTTTTTATGAAATGCATAGGCAAGAAACATTTTGATGGCTTCCAATCTTGCCACTGGTGCAAAGGTTTCATCAAAATCCTATCCTTCAACTTGTGCATAGCCCTTATAGACCAGTATTTCTTTGTTCCTAACAATTTGTCCCTTCTCATTCAATTTATTCTTAAAGACCCATTTGGAACCTATGACATTTTTACCTTCAGGTCTAGGAACCATCTCCCAAGTATTGTTTTTCTCAATCTGGTCAAGTTCATCATTCATGGCTTTAACCCAATGGTCATCTTCGTTGGCTTCATTAAATTTATTGGGTTACACCATGGATGTGAAGTATATATGTGATTGTTTGGTGTCTTTGATTATCCTTCTCCTAGTTTGTACACCTTTGTCCTTCTCACCAATTATCTGACTTGCAAGATGATTCTTTTGAGTAATTATGGAGGAAGGATTTGATGTTGTCTACTAATTTGAGTCTGCCTGAGTATTTTTATCTTCATTTGACTCAGATTCTTCTTTTTTTGATTCTTGGACCTATTCATCTTTAGCTTCAATTGTGTCCTCTGTAGAAGACTCAATATCGCTCACCTCTCTCACTGGGACTCCTTCATCAACCTTTAAGTCAATGCAATCAACTAATTTAGATAATATTTTATTAAAGCATCTATATCCTTTACTATTGGTAGAATATCCTAAGAAGATGCCTTCATCATCCCTGTCATCATACTTGCTAAGGCTTTCATTATTATTCTCTATGTAGCACTTAATCCCAAGACTTTGAAGTGTTTGATTAAAGCAAGTGTTACATACCACAGTTCATAAGGTGTCTTGTCATTGTGTGGTCTGAGGTGGGATTTATTAAGAATATGGACTGTTGTGTGTATTGCTTCTACCCAGTAGGTTTGACCAATGTTCTTCTCATTCCTCATTAACCTAGCCATTTGCTGAACTGTTCTGTTTTGCCTCTCAACTACTCCATTTTGCTGTGGAATTTCTGGGATTGTTGTTAGGGTCCTAACCCGCACATAGGTAGAACAATATATTCGGATGTAATAATGGTCAATATTAATAAGGCCTTTCAATAAAATAGAATAAGTCGAATGTAAGAAGACCTAATAGAATCTTCCACTTCTAGAAGGATCTTCCTCTAGATGCTTCTTTTGATAAGACATATTTAGTATAAATAGGAGTCGTGGTTATGAGAACCCTAGCTTGGATATTATTGTAATAGAGGTCTGCTCAACTGGAGGTTGCCCCCTTGAAGAGGCCCGTGAACATTGCTCTCAGAGTCAAAGTGTTATTTTTGTTGTTATTCATATATCATTTCAGTGTTATTGTGGTGATTTTTCTGGTTATATTGTTGTTATTCTACCATTTCTAGCATTTTATTTATGTTCTGCATATTTTTTATAGTTGGTATATTACAAGTGGTATCAGAGCACTTTCCTCGGCAGAAAATGTGGGTTAATTTTTTTTAGGGTAGAGACGTATTCCGACGTCTTTAAAAAATAGAGATCTGTCGTTGCGCACATAAACCCATGGTTGAGGGATTCATACACGCAGGAAATACAGGTGGTACTTAAGGACACATCTATTGGCCACCCTTGTAACCCATGTTGGTACCCCTTCGAGTGGTAGAGCATCAGACAACACCTGTGTACGGATTGTCCTAGATTACCTGATGCCCTCTTTAGATAAACTGTTCGACTGCCTGACTGCTATAGTGCCACCAAGAACAACACTCGGGAAGATACTCTCTAGTACCTGGGTAGTCAGGTAGTATGACTAAGGGTATGGTCTAGCCTCCTTAGTTAGTTCCCTGAGATATTGGGCCGAGTACTACTGCTGGACCCCGCACGTATATTAGAGAGATATAGCATAGGGAAAACCCTTGTTTGTAGAACCCTTGAATACCTAACCCTTGGGGACAGAAACATAAACAAATTAAAACAAACAATATCTATTGTCACACAACTATGTTTGGGTTACCAAATTACTACAAATTTATTCCTGGTTAAGAATTTAGGCATTTCATCACTACAATATTTTTCAGACCGAAGTATAACTCCTCAGGTGTAAAAAAAATAATAAAATCTGGAAATTTTTGCACCATTATTTGAGACCCATTCCATTGGATTCATCTCTTTTCCCTTATCACATTCCTACATATCATTTTTCAGCAAAATGTTTGACCCAACCCACCCCATTTCAGTTCCCTCATTGTTATTGGATAAATTGGTAGGTGCGGACACTAACAAATCTCCCTAGATCCACCTGGATCTAGAACAAAGCAAGACAGGACATGACTCTTTCCCTAGATTTTAACCATTGAATCAACTAGGAGGCAAGAACAAATAACATACCTTATTATCGCTTCCTTTGGTCGTTGTTTCTCCCGCTTCGTTCCAGTGCTCTCGTGCAGTCAATACCAAGACAGCACAAACCAACCAAAGTGAAGATAGCACAATCTATTTAATAGTCAATCTATGTATATGATCAAGGAATTATACAATAAAGTGGAAATAGATTTATGGGAAAGGGACATGCCACTGTATCATATTAATGGAAAGTAAAGATTACAACCTGAGCCTTGATGTTGCAAACCTCCTTTTGATGGCTCCTGGCTCTGACACACACACTAGCTCAATCCTTGCATGAAGAAGATAAAAACCTCTTGATAGACTTGCTGGAGTCTCCAAGCTGTTGTTCAAGATTCAGTCCTTCACACAATTCTTTCACCAATTCTCCAACGAATCTTGCTTCACCTTTTCCATGAGAATTCCTTCAATATATAGGAGAGAATGAATTAGTTACTTGGATAAGAATGATCCCAAAATATCAGGGAATCCATTATTAGGATAACCATTCGAATGCCAACCCATCCTTCTAGAAGATTCCCTTCTAGAAGCATCGAGAATTCATCTTTGTCCTTGCTTTAGGAAGAGTTTGCACCCTAGCTGTTCAACACAGTGCGAGAATTTTGCACCCTAGCTTAAGGCAGCCTGCAAGAATGGGTCATTCTCGCAGCCAAATATACTAGCAGCCTGCGAACCCTCTTTAAAAATGAGTTTTCTGGGAAGAGATGAAAGTAACTTTCCTCAGGAGAAAGTTCTTATGAAGAGCCTAAGTACACCATCATCAATACATCATCATGATGACCAAAATCATGGGTAACAGAATGCCCCCCAAAGTATGAGGTTGGAATCAGTGATAGCCGAAAGACTTTGTAAGTTGCATGTGTGTGTCAGGAACCAGGAGCACACCTAATCGGAAACCTGCGAACAACCAAGCATCTGCAGAATATCATATATATCAATTCTGAGGTAGGCATTCCCATACTCAGATCATAGACTGATGACAATTGTAGACCTGGGTCATGGCCACCAATCATACACTGTGGATCCATGCCATCAAAATATAGCATAGCCACCAGGAATACACTGTGGATCTATGCGAAAAAATCAAATTGAGACGACATAGCCACGAGATATACACAGTGGATCTATGTGTCGCAGATTATACATACTCCATCGCAACCTGGACAAAAAGATGATATCCAGGGTCTTTAATCTCATCGCCCAAAGTACGAATCTAACCATGTGATTACATGTGTTGAAGTCGAACATGGAAAAAACCACTTGATTACCGGTCATTGATGAAACCGTTAACAAGTGCGAGGGAAATCACCATTGATGTCAATGACTCCCAAGGTACCCTAGTACAATCCATCGATTGTGAATGAATGAGTTGAAGTTGAACATCCTATGGAATCTTTCGATCAGGGGTCAATAATGTAAACCCACTGTCGAAAGTGAGGAAACCTACCATTGAGGCATGCAAGCTCCAAGGTACCAAATAATTTCTAAGTCTTGATTTCGAATAATGAGCTAAAGTCGACGGAACAAAACTCGTCATAGGAGGGCCTTGATGTATCCCCCATCAATGACATGAAATGAGTAACATATTTTGAAGGTGAAATAGAGTATGATGTGAATTGGACTGGACACAGGGAAGGCCGACACGAAGAGAATGGACAACTACAGATGGTCGACTCAATATAGGTTTCAGATGGACTTCTCTTGAACATATGAACGACACGACCAATGATTTGGCAGCATTGACTCAAAGACGACACAGGGAATGACCTTGTAGCAAATTGAATGAGAGACAAATGGATTTCCCAAACCGGCTTCAAATGATGAATAGGGGGTGTCATGTTCAAGAGTGACACTTACTGCCAATCAATACGAATATGAAAACATATCCCTTTCCCAAATTTTCCCCCACCATTTCTGGTGAGTACCTCTTTATTTTTATGCAAGCTTGAGGAGGATAACATATGCTTGTTGATGTAAGCTCATCCTTCGGACAAGTCCCTTGGAGTATGTTTAACGAACCATAAGAAGGAGTGGTTCGGTCCCATTATGTGTCTGTCAATGTTTGTTTAACGAGTCCAGAGATAGAAAAATCGAAGGTTTTTCATGATTATAGAGTTTGGAAAAACACTTAAAAGAGAACTCTCTCAGTTCCTTTTTCGTAAAATAATTTGGATGAGACCGAAAAAGAGATAAATTATCACTCACCAGATGCTTACTTCAAATACTTTATCGAGCGTGAAAATAGCAAGGTCGCTCAGCGATCTTTTCATGTTTAGAGAGTCTGAAAAGAGCTTAAAGAGGACTCCAAGGGGGTTCCTTTTTCGTATAACCTTGTTGAGCCCGAAAAAGTGATAAAAGTATGCTCGATCGCGTTCTCATGTATTTGCGAGCGCAAGAATGGACAAAAACCACACTCAAGGTTTTATACAAAAAACCATAAAAAACAATCAAAAACACATGACAACAAAGGAAAAATATGTCTGCATCCCTATATTTGACCATCAAAGTTTTTACGCCTGCATAAGTTACACTCAACATGGCATTAGGGATTAGGGTTTAATAGATAAATAATCATTAAAAAATTAAATGATATAGTAAAAGTAAATAAAAAGGAGTAAATACTCTTTTTACCACATCATTTTACCTTTCCACTATTTGAGCTCCAAAAAACCCCTCTTTTACCCTCGAAGTTCGGTGTTAGATTGCGGGAGCTATGAGTGTCCATTCAGTGAGCCGTCAGCGACAGTAAGGTAGGATCTTTGTCCTTAACATTTTCATGGTTTAATTTTGCAATTTTATTGATTAAATTTCATTTTTTGGGTTGATTTTACAAGCCCTATTTGCGCGCTGCCATTCTCGCAGGCAGGCTACACAGGACCTGCGAGAATGGGTGATTCTCGTAGGTGACCCATGAGCAACCTATAAGGTTCTCGCACTGTGCACACAGGGCACTTGCGAGAACCACAATGCTCATTTTTTTTTTTTTTTAATTTACCCAAAGAACAAGAACCAATCAATGAATATTGTTGCTAATCTTCTTTTGGTGCTCTTTATGCAGATAATTGGCCAGAAAAATGGCGCTTGAATGGTGTGAAAGGGAGCACGAAGAAGATAATGCAATGGCCGAAAATAATCCACCTACTATTGCTTCTTTGAGAGACTGTGGACTCCTGAAGTACTTTCGTATCCCGGGTATGAGGGTCCAAGTCAGGTTGTTAGAGTACCTGGTGCGTATGTGGGACCCTGATCAGCAGGTATTTCATGTGGGGGTCCACACACTGTCCTTAGATATTGAGGACATTTACTTTTTCATTGGATTGTCATGGCGGGGGTACTATGTGAGCCTGATCGATAGCATAGGTGGTGGGCTATAGATGAGTGAATATTGTCGTTTACACTGCGTTCCTGAGGCTGAGAGAAAGAAAGGAAAAGTAGCTATCTGGGGGGTACGAGACTTGACCCTCCGTACTATCCTATTCACCATAGCTCARATAGTTTGGAGTTCTACTCCTCACCTGGCATTATAGAGTTACTTCTAGTATGCTATTGAGTGTACTGAGCCTCGGGTGTTCAACTGGGTAGATGCTGTGCTTCGCAATATAAAAAAGCAGTTGACCAAATGCAGACGAGGTGACCTGAAGCAATTCGGGTATGGATCTTTGTTGGTGTCCTTCTTCCTTGAGAGGGTTCCCTCACTGAGACTATAGATTGRGTGGAATATACTAGGTCCCAGGGATCCAAGGATGCTGAGATGGTGTCGGCTCATGGCTCGACACATAGCAGGCCCGATCATCAAGTATGATGATACTTTMTTTGACTGGCTTCAACCACAGATGTTGATGGTTGATGACTATGCTTATGCCAGGTTGGATTTCTGAGGAGATCTAGACTTAGTACTGCCAGAGGATGCTCAGTGGGGGGACCTTGGTAATAAGTACACACATTTTGTCCTTTTTTAAATGTTTTGTGAATTTTTATCATATTCAAATATTTTTGTTTTATATGTTCATTCAAAGACTAATACAAAATCGTTTGTTGAAAACACAAATGTTGGACCGTACCGACCTCCTCGTACTTCTCCCATTCAGCGGCGAGGAGAGGTAGCAGCAGCGCCATAGTATGTCGAGGATTATCAGGTGGTGGAACAAAATCTAGAGGGCCTGACCGCAGATATTCCAAACATGCCTCTGGAAGAGGTTCCACGACGCGACCAATGTCATACTGTAGGAGTATCAGCATATATGAGTTGACTGCTCTGTAGAGTTGCTCGAGTAGTCGTGTGTTACCGTGAACGTCATCCATGATGTCACTTTGTAGAAGCTATGAGCTTCAGATTTTGATATTTTGGTCTTCGGACAAAACTTTTTGTAAAAAAACTCTTTTGATCGTTATATATACAGACGGCTTCTACCGGTTTATCATGTGTTGTGTGAACATTGATGTGATTGATTTATAAATGATTCAAATGTCTGTCTAATACATAATTAGCCAATGCATCTGTTAATGTATTTAGACATCTAGGAATATGTTGATATTCAATGTCATCAAAATAACGTTCCAAGAGGCGAATTCGCAAATACACCCATAACAAAGTAAGACTTCGAATAGTGTAGACATTACTTAACTGTAGTACTACTAACTGTGAATCAAGTCGCACAACCAAATGATGAATTCCGAGTGATATAGCATCAACCAATAATTCAATAACGACGCTATACTCTGTAATGTTGTTGGTCGCACGACCGAGACACACACCTCGTAAGGAGACAAGTTCATTTGTAGGGGCGTAAATTGCCCACGCAGTGGAAGCAAGGTTCCGAGTACTACGGCTAGCGCCATCAGCAAAGCCAATATAGGGTAGTGAAGGCTCCGACATCTAGAAATCAAACACAACATCACATAAGGGCAGAGACCAGATAACGACAAAAGCAAGCTATAGTAACACACAAAAAGTATGACACATTAAAAATACAAGTACTTGTGCACAGATGATTTTATGCATAGTACTTCTTCAAGTACAACCCATTCCTGGGTTCACTCAAAAGGATACCATCGTAATCTACCAACTCATAAGCTCCTTTTTCCAAAACTCGTCGAACGATATAAGTACCTCACCACATGGGTTCGAATTTCCCAGCTCCTAACATATCTCGATCTTGTTCATAAAGAAGAACAAGATCACCTTCAGAGAAAACGTGAGGCTTGACATGTTTGTCAAATTGGGCCTTGACACGTTTTTTCTAAGCTTCTATGACTAGGGTGGCATCACGTCGAGTTTCGTCTAATCGCATAAGATACAATAGATGTTCTTCTTTAGCAGAAGTGTTGGGTAGGAGTTCAACAGCTAGTTTTAAAGACGGTATCTTGCATTTGATAGGGAGAATGGATTCCACACCATAGACTAACTAAAAAGGTGTAAACCCAGTAGCGGACTTGACGGATGTCCGATACGCCCACAATGCCGAAAACAACCTTGTGTGCCAACTTGTTTTATGAATCCCTATCATTCGTCGAAGCATAGTTATGAGAACTTTGTTGATTTCTTCGACCTAGCCATTGGCTTATGGATAATAGGGTGTTGAGTTATCATGGCGAAGACCCAACTTTTCAGTAAGTTCGAACATCGTAAAATTCCTAAAGTGGCTACCATGATCAGTGACGATAGCTTGGGGAACACCAAAACGAGCTATGACGTGATTAAAAAGAAATAATGTTGTAGTCTTTCCAGTGTTGTCAAATGTCGGCATCGCCTCGGCCCATTTTGTAAAGTAATCAATGGCTACAATAATGTAACCATGCCCCCCAGCCGAGTGAGGGTGACATGTCATGAAATCGATGCCCCATTTCGCAAAGGGACCAACTGAGACCATAGGGTGAAGAGGAGCAGGATGTGACCGGATTTTCTGATTATAGGTATGGAAAGAATGGTATTTCTGAATGGCGGTGATGCAGTCGTTAAACAAAGAAGGCCAAAAATACCCTGCTCGTAAGATCTTCTGGGCAGTAGCATACCCAGACATATGACCACCACATGCTCCGGAATGACAATAATTCAGAGCTTTCTCGGCTTCGTCGAACATTAGACAACGTCGAAAAATAGAGTCAATCCCCCGATGATAAAGAGTATCCCCGAGGATAATGTATTGACAAGCTTGATAGTGTATGTGACGTCGTTCAGTACTAGACAAAGATGGTCGGAAAGTCTGGGTTTGGAGATATATAATGATATCCCCATACCAAAGATCATCAGTGCTAATAAGGAAAAGAGATTCATCGGGTAATGAATCTGCTGCTACATTTTCCATTGCAGAATGGGGAAAGTTGCATATCAACTCAGCAAAAACTAAGGACTTCTTGGACTTGGTGCATTCTAATTCCAAGTCAAACTCCTGGAGTATCACAATCCATTTGGAGTACTTTCCCCCTAGAAATTGACGGGTGAGAATGTGTTGCATAGGGTTGCAATGTGAAATCACTGTAGTCTTATGTGAGAGGATATAGTGCCGGAAGCGTTGGACGGCTTGGACGGCAGCCAAGGCCAATTTCTCGACGTGTTGATACTTGATTTCAGTCGACGTGAGACTTCGACTCAAGTAGTAAATAACATGTTCGTCGTGAGCATCATCCTCTTGGATGAGAACCATGCCAATGGTGTAATCGGAGGCAGCAAGGTAAAGGAAATAATCGCGACTGTAATCGGGGGGAAAGATAAGCGGAGCTCATGTTAGAGACAACTTCAAAGCTTCAAAAGAATTGTTGGCAATGGTATCCC
Organism: Picea mariana; assembly: GCA_032191745.1. Lineage (NCBI taxonomy): Eukaryota > Viridiplantae > Streptophyta > Pinopsida > Pinales > Pinaceae > Picea > Picea mariana. The sequence goes on from JASDQU011103185.1 coordinate 16,509, forward strand.
AGAAGAACTCTGAATCCTTCTTTAAAAGCTGCGTAAATCCATGAGTTATCTCGGCATAATTTGGGATAAAACGACGAAGAAAGTTTGCTTTCCCCTACAAACTTTGCAACTGGCGAAGTGTAGAAGGAGGAGGGAGATTAAGGATCACCTCAACCTTTATAGAATCCACCCGAATCCCTTGACGTGAAACGATAAAACCAAGAAGACGATTGGATTCCACACAAAAAATGCACTTATGAGGATTTAAACGTATATGGTAGAACCACCAGCGAATGAAAATGGCTTGGAGGTGGGTAGGGTGATCGACTCTACGCATAGAATGAGCGGGTAAATCGTCCAAATAGGGTTGAACGATGTGCTTGATATCATGAAAAGCATAAGACATAGCGTGTTGAAAAGTTGCACCCACATTCTTAAGACCGAAAGGAAGTTTCCGATAGGAAAAAGTACCCCAAGGACAAATAAAAACAGTCTTATGTTGATCCTCAGGAAGAATGTTGATTTGATTATAGCCGGAGAAACCATCCATGAGAGAAAAGATTTCACTTCCGGCACAATCGTCGACAATCTGATCGACGAAGGGGGTAGGAAAGTTGTCTTTGGGAAACGCTTTGTTGATATCCCTATAATCAATGCATACACGAATGGTACCATGTTTCTTGTCAATCGGGACAAGATTGGAAACCCAGTCTGTGAGAGCCACCGGATAAATAAAGTCGGCTTTCCGAAGTTTCTCAACTTCGAGCTTTATAGCAGCCACTTTACATGGGTGAACTGGATGAAGGCGTTGCCGGACAGGTTTAGCTCCGGGATATGTCTTAATCTCATGTATGAAAATCACAGGGTCGATACCTAGCATTTCTTCATAGCTCCAGGCGAAGATGTCACGAAATTCTTTGAAAAGGGATGTATATGTGACTATTTCATCGGAAGAACACGAAGCTCCAATATGGACATTTTCAACAATCCCAGGTTTAATGGATATGTCAATGGGAATCGTGGGTGAGATATTACTTAAGTTCCCTTTAGCAAACACATCGTGTGCAGACTCGGGAACCGTCGAGATGACAACAACGGTCAACAGAGTCAAAATCCGTTGGTAGTTCTCAAGAGTATGTTGCTCCAAAAAGAGGATGTAACGATGATGCCCATCATCCCAAGGGGTGTCCTCCATGACGGACATGATCATCTCATCAGTGGGAAAAATAACACGAAAAGGATCAGGAGACAACTCATCAAGAGAGGGGGTAGAAGGTGTTGCCGATTGAATGGCCTGGTAGGAGGATTCGACCGGACTTAACAGCATTTTGTCACCGAAACGTAAATGATCTCCAGGGTCAGGGACTATCCAAGGGTCATGAGACACAAGAAGTTCGTGAGGCACGGTGGAGATCATGTTGATAGAAGCAACTGTCGAGCATGGAACATCGAGCGGTGGAATGGGGAAAGTACCCATTAACGAGGAGTCCTTTAATAGGCCAACACCGACATTCTCATAACCTGGTGGGGTTTTAGCAATAAACGGTACATTTGCAGTACGAGTATCAGAATTGAAGAAGGCTAGTTGGTCAACGGTAACAACCTTTCCTTGATGAGGAAAACGTACTACACAAAAAAGTGTTGACACAATGGTGCGCATGGAATGGATCCAGCTACGACCAAGAAAAAGATTATAATCAAGGGGAGCATCAAAAACTTCCACTTTGACTTGGACCATTTTACCTTCTAACATGATGGGCAACGAAGGAATAACATTGTAAGGCTTAAAACCGGAGCCGTTGAAGGCTTTAAGAGTGTTCTGGGATTCGTTCAAAGGAGGAGAGATAATGGCTTTCCAACAAGTCGAGGCACCCTCATCAATAACGGTTAGGCAAATGTTTTTGTCAGAGACAACCACTTGGATATGGAATGAAAGTTGAGGGGGTAACCTTGGAATGTGATCTTCCAAGTCAAAGACTATCAAATTCGTATCCGTCGGATCGATTCCACCAATATCTTTCAACAGTGCCTT
>JASDQU011103185.1:23890-44238 GCA_032191745.1 Picea mariana
TATATATATATATATATATATAAAGAAAGATTTTTCAGAGGATGTAAATACAAAGTAGTTCAAATCTAGCAGTTCACAGAGTTAGTGTGTCTGACAATTATCGGTTGTTCGCGGGAGAAGTGTGAGGACTCAAGAGACTGATTTTACTACAGGGGTAATCCACATGGATAGCAATGATAAATACTTGCCCTAAAGGTAATGAGTAAACAATCTTCTAGCTGTAAATACAACAAACTATTAAGGTATGAACTCTGACCCGAGAACATGAGTTAAAAATATCCTAAGAGGTACAAGTGAACGAGATGCTAATTTCTTTTTTTAAATATATAAAAAATAAATAAATAAAATAAAAATTCCAACAAAAAAAAAATATACAAATAAATGATTAATACTCGTTAGCACTCCCAATTTTCTGAGGTTATCTCACCTTTCCACTTTGATCACTATCAAGCTTACTCTTCACCCATCTTGTTTTTCTCCCTTTAAGTCTCATCTTAATTTCGGAAATGTTCAAACTAACTTTCGAAGCAAAGATAGGAAAAATCCTATGTTTTCCTTGAGCCTTGGCTGAACCGGAAGTATGTCTGGGCTAGTATTAACCTTTTTAGTCCTTCTACCAGAAGTACAAAGATCGTTTTCTCTCAAGTGAAGTCCCCCCCCAAAAAAAAAAAAAAATTAATAAATTTTCCCTGAGATTCTCCATAAAGTTAGAGTGTCTTAGGGCCCAAAGTAGATCAATCCAGAGATTTTTAATAAGTTGACAGACCTTTGCTATAATAATTTTTTTTTCCCTGAGTATGTTACATACTTATTGATTGCCCTCACTTCATAACAAATATGTATAGAAAGAGATGGTGAAAGGAAATTCGTTATCGATTGCCCCCATCTAACATAAAGAGGTGGTGAAAGGAAATTTGTTATCAATTTCCCCCATCTAATATAAAGAGATGATAAAATGAAATTCATTATATGATTGCCCTCATCTTAGCATTTAAATGCTAAAATTAATGAAGTGGTGAAAGGAAATTCAATGTGGAAAATCCGATAACTTCACCGAGGTACTGAATAGGCCCGTTGGCAGTGAAGCAATGTCTCCATAACAGACAAGGCTGTTATACACAAATTGCAAGATGATCTAGTATTTTTCTTCTTTCAGCCAGATTACACTCTAATATTATGGGATTCTAGATTACACTCTAAGAGTCTCTCAATGCGAATACGATCAAATAAAAACTGGTAGAACGACTATTCTTGTTTTGATTATCTTGCACAAGTCTGAGGTCAGTTTTAGAAAGGGAAACCCAAGTGATCCTATTTTGAAATTGTCGAATGATTTAGTTTGGAAAGTTTTTCGAAGTTAAGGTTGGGATCTTTATCCCCTTAGTAGTTTTCCCAGCTGTGTCTCACAGACCGAAATAACTGACCCCATTTACCCAATAAAAGGCACTAAGTCTGCCCATTCTCCTCGTCCCGCAAGGAGATGAGGTCCCCAATTGGAGCCTATGTTGAAGATAGGTTTGAAAATTTTCTACTTTAAAACTAAAAATTTTCTCTTTCGGGATTCGGTTTTTCATAAGGTATAATCCTCACTATCAGTCCTAAAGACCGGTATAGAAGTCTCGAAATGATTTCATTTCTTTGTTATAATTAAAGACAGAAAGCTCAAGTGTTATTAAAGTCTAGACGCACGTTCTATAAAGTGTTTCAAATCGCAATAATTTAAAACCCTAAAGGAGTTAATTAACCATCTTTTAATCTTTCGGGATTCGGGGTTTACTCAGAACAACACCTTTTTAATACATTTTGAATCGAGAAATTCTGATTCCCAATTTCCCAAAGGAAATGAAAGTCGGTCTTAATCCTGATTAATTAATTTAAAACTAATCCCATCACGATTTTGGGATTTGGGTTTTAGTGGTGACATACCTCATGTTATCGCAATCCTCGAAACCCCGAAGCACGAAGTCCTGACTCAATACGAAAGTTCAGGCTTAAAACTAATCTCATCGCGATTTCGGGATTCGGAGTTTAGTGGTCAAATCCCTCATGTAACCACGATCCCCGAAACCCTGAAATGCGAAGTCATGACTCAATACCGAATTTTAAAGAGAACTAATTTCATTTTGAAAATACTTTTAATGGTAATTAAACTTCTTAGGTACTTTCTTTTCGGCCTCTATCAAAAGAATTTTTTTTAATGTTGATTTTAGAATTGTCAAAATATGGCCACATTAATAACGGATAGATCGTGATTTCTATGACATAAACGCGTATCTCAGAAATATTCTCTGCATTAAAGGTATTAAATTCTTGACATCTGCATCAGTACTTTCACCATAAAATGACTTAAAAGAAAATTAGAGGTTTGTGTTTTGAAACTTATTCTCTCTTTTTCTATCAGAAGTAAAATAATATAGCTGAGCTTTCACACCTCTCTTATGTGACAAGTTTTCATTCCAATATAGAGTCATGGCACCAAAGAAGGCACCCAAGAAGAGTGAAAATACAACTGAGAGTTCCAGCCCAGAGGGAGATGTCATATAAAACACCGCACTGCATGCTATCGACTCAATTAAATCATGGAGACAAATTTATGAAAATCCGGACTGCGAGATAAAAAATTTCCCTAATGACTCCGAGAATCACCTTCGGGACATAGCAGAATCATAACTTCACAAAATTGCAACATGCCCACCATTCATGGCGTACAACGACATGATCAGTTGGGCTTTGGACAAGGTTGATATTCCAATGAGAAGCATTTTAAATGATCAAGGGGCCATTATCAGCCCGTTCAGACTTGAACATATCTAGGTTATGTACAAACTCTCACCCAATCCTAATTTCATTTACAATGCCAAATTTATAGTGGATTTCCAGAGAAAGGAATGCACTCAGGCAGACCAAACTTACCCCAATTTAATCAAAGGTTGGTGGAGATGTCCATCAAAATTTAGGGCCGATACCCATGGAATTTATGCCACAGCTTCTTTGAATGAGTACATGGTTTATGTACCCATGATGTTGTGCAGACTCTTCGGCAAAAAGAATCCCTGCCATTTCCCCATAGAATGGGTGCCCTTTTTAGAAGAGGCATTAGAAGGATATAGTTTCAACTAGGACAAGATTTTATCTGATAATATAGCCAAAGAGATTTTGGATTACAGAGTTGCAAGAGCCAGAGGTCAACCAGTGGCCTTCTACATGTCAGCATACCTCATGGACGCAATTTGTTTTATGACTCCATTTCCCCTGATGAATTGGAGTTGGAACATAACCTGCTCTGAACCCATTCACTAATATCACTTCGAGCTGTGGGAAGAAAATGCAAAAAAATTGTTTTACGAAATTCACCATTTCGTGGTGATACCCATGCATAAAATGTTTTTCGGCTGTGAACCTCCTCGCATTTATGAATTAGTTTCAAATAACCTCAAGCAAATAGCAGACTAGTTCATTGAAGAAAACTTCTCCTACATCAGGGTTTATGGGTGCTCAATCCCCCCTCACACGCTTCCAAAATTCCTTCCGGATAGACTAGTGTGTAGGGAAGTAGCACACCAAATAGTAAAATGTGGTATTGGAATAGAGCTAAAGGCGGCTCAAAAGAATTCATGGCCAATCTTCCCTGTGCACATCGGGAAATTTTCATTACTAAATTTGGGACATTCTAGGGTGGAAGCAGAGGCACTCGAAGAATTTAAATTGTTAAATATTGAGTACAAAAGGCATGACCCTTATCAATTAGTGAACAAACACTTGATACACTATAATATGAAATCCTACGAACATGAGGAGTCCCCTTGGGACGACATGTTCAAAGGAACCAAGTCTTATAAAGAAGTGTTGGAAAGAGTATAGACACTGTCGTCTGACCTGCAAGTCAGCTTTCGGACCTTTCATAAACATCGACGGAATGGTTTGCCTAAAGTAATTCAAGGAGAAGAAATTACCCTCCCCCAGGAGCAAGAAAGCGTTCCACCAAGCAAAAAGACCGAAGCAGAGAAAAGGTCAGGTAGACCTCCCAAGTCTGGTAAGCCTACTCCCACTTCATCAACAGGGGTTGATGTCAACATGCCTAAGGCAGTAGGAGGGAAAGGATCTATGGATCTAGGGAGTCCCATAGCTTCCTTAACCCCCTTACAGTCCACTTTTGGACTCCCACAGATGGGAGTTCTATTTGTTAATGACCTTACCTTCATTCCCATAGATGAGATTCCTCCTTCCGATTATTTTTTCAGTAGAAAAAGGAAGGCCATCCTGAAATAGGAGATGCATAAGAGGGAGGGGAACATGGTTAAAAAAAATAAAGTCTTGATAGATGGAAAGAATTTGGAGGAAGAAGATTTCGCTACAGAGATAGCAGGTTCCATGGGATCCATGGCAACAACAAACTTTTTTACCGTGGGAAAAATGATAACCAGGATAAAGAAGAGTGATAAAATCATAGCACAATTATGAGAGCAATTAAAGAATGTTGAGGAAAGCATTAGAGAAGAAATGAGTAAAATCTTGGAGCAGACAAGGGTTGTCGAAAGGTTAGAGGTTCAATCACCAAAACAAGTGTGGACGAAATGAGCCAGGAAATACAAACAAGTCATCTATAGATCACTCAGCAAAAGGAGCACGCAGAACAGTTGCAGGCTAGACTAATATCAATGGAAGATCATATTATAGACCTAAAATCTTTCCAGGCCCAGTCACTGGAAATGCATTCAAAAATAGAAATTGAACAACAGAAATTGATTTCCAAGATAGAAATTGTTCAGAATTACTTTCAAGAAGTAGATAATGCCTTTGATAATATTATCCTGAGGGAAAAAGAAGCCAAAGCAGTGAGGATTACTCTCCAAAAGGAAATTATATATTCGACAGGTGAAGAGGTACCCAAAACTACGAAAGTATCAGCCAGAGAGAAAATCAAAGGCAACATCATGCTCAAGCTATGGGAGACCAACATAACTAAAAGCAAAAGAATAGCCAAAGAAATCAGAGATGACTGTGAAGAATTTTTTGATCTTTTAGACAAAGGGTCATTAAATATTGGAAAAGGTAGTTGTACAGGACTTTTGGGACAGATCAATATTGTAAGACATCAATTAAATTTTAGGGAAAATTTGAGTGAAATCCAAATGGAAATTTCACAATTAAGAAAAATTGATGTCACCCTAATGGACAGGTTGTTAGTTGAGCCTAACTTAAAGTTGCAGTCAGTAAAGTTTACAGATAAAGGAGTTGATGACTATCTTTCCAAGATTCAGAGAAAGGTTTATCTTTTTGAGGCGAGAGATCTTCCAGAACCCCCTAGAAATTTTACACAGTTCTTGGAGAGATGCATTAAATGTATCGAATCAAAAGAAGGAGAGTCATCAGCAAAGTAAAAGTATTATTTGGAAGAGCTTTACTTCAAAGAAAATGGAAAAATGGAGAAGATCATGAAAATGGTTTTGGATCTATTTTTTAACAAATAGTTAGTCTCTAAGAATTAGGAAATCACCAACCATCCTAAGATTGGTGGTTTTGTATAAATGTAATTTTTCAAGACTAAGAAAGGGCTTTTTTCTGGATGAATTGTAAAAGAGAAAAACTTCGTTTTGCCTGAATTAATATTATATAGATTCCAGATTCCAGATTTGGTCAAGCCTGAGTTATGTGTTTCTTTGTCCTTCAATTTTTATTTCATACTTCCGTTTGAAGTGTTTCATGTGTTAACTTCTATTATAGTGATTGAACAGTCAGATTATCTAATCGTTTGCAGTTTTTCCTCTATATCAGCTTTCAGCGGATATAAGACGTATGAACGTTTTAGGACTCTGAAATTGTATGCTTCTGCAAAGTTATCATCCCTTTTTCTTGTATTAACTTAAAATGAGATTATTCTTAAATTGATGCCTCATTTTTGTTATACAAATACATGTTTCCTTTTTCTTCATTCTGTACATTGTCTCCTTTAAATTTGACTCAAATACTAGAAAAGGCCTTTATTTCTGTTATATTATTAATTCATAATTTGGAAGTTCTATTTTTATAAATTCGAACCAAAAACTTGCGACCCTTGAAAATATTCTCGATTTACAAAAAAGAAACCCCCAACTTTCATGATTGTTCCAGTTACCAGACAACCCAATATAGAACTCGGTCTATCAGATCAAATGAGCATTGTGTTAAACCTATTCAATACCATCTTACAAACAACAAATACATGGGTATAACTTGAAAGATCGTGGGCTGCAATTGAAAGGGATATTAGCATTCAAGAACAATGGGAAGCTAGATAGAGACAGTTAAGGAACCAACCGTTATCTCGGTTTCCTTTAAACTAGTTCTTTTTACCCATTAATTATATCTACCTTTTTGGATGCCTTGACGGTATACTTTAGTGCCTTAAAGTATAAACTCAGGAACAACATGTTGCATCAGAGGAAATCTGGTGTGTGGTAAGAGGGAAGTAATGAACCATTCCTTGTTCTGCTCGTCTGGGATCTGAAAACTCAATCGGCTTGTTAAGGTCTTAAACCTCTGATCAAACTCCCAAACAAGTTCAGCTACTTTCTTCTTTATTTATTTCAGTTCTTTAATGCATTGTGACTCTGACTTGGGTTTCTTGAATTCTTCACTCAACGCAGTCTTGATCTCGTTCAACGGTTTAGGCTGTGCAACTCTATTAAAAAACTTCATGTACCATCTCAGTGCACGGTCTCTCAAGGTAGTACTAAACTGATCTCTCTTAACTGTTTCATCATTGACTTGCTTAATACTCCATACAACCTCGCATAAGAACCAATGTTGATCAGGATCTTTAGATCCATCTCCTCTAAAGATAGGTATCCTCATTTCATCTGCCATAGATCTTTCTAGGTTTCTTGACTGAGTATGTACTRAACTACTGGTAACAGTTCTCTGAGTTCTCTAGTAACTCTGACTACTCTGGTTACTTAATGCTGCTAAAACAAAAGGAGGAGTAATAGTACTTGCTTCGATAATCAGTGCAGTTCCTGAAGTTTCTGACTCTTCTCGGCGAGGTTCTTCAGTCTTCTCTTCCTCTGCTCCAGCAGATCCTGATTGTTCCTCGTTCAATAGCTCTTCTTCTTCTCTACTGTAGAATCCTTCATCCTATGCTAGTGGTTCATGGCTCTGCTCAAACATGTTTACTAGAGGAACCTCTCTGAAGGTTCTCCCACTATGTGTATGTCCCACCTCTGTGTCGTTTTCGCTGTTTGATTTTTTGAAAATTAACTCTTCAACCAATTAATGTATCTTCAATATGTTCTTCTTATGCAATAGCATCTTGATCTTCAACTTCAAAAAGTGTAAAAGTTATCCTCTAGGTCCTTTAAAGAAATACCTCTCTACTTGGCTATATGACTCTACTCTGTCAATAGAAAACTCGGTAATGTACCCTCCAATAGTTCTATCAAACCAGTGGTCTACTTCTCTTGACACAGCGTTATCAACTCTCTTGACCTTCGTGATCATCACCGATGTCCAAATCATAGGTGTTCTAGATCTGATTTCAAACTAGGTATCTTTTAGTCTGGCTAACCACTCGTATAGCTCCTTATGAATTCCTCCAAAGAAAATCTCATGTATATCAGTAAAGATATACCTTCCCAACCAATCCTTTGTACTCGAGCACAGGGGCAGACCCAGTGTTCAACTCTAACAACGCACCAACAAGCCCTAACTATTGGCCCTTTCGAAAACACCTACAAAGAAGATGCAGTCTCACCTGAGTAGCAATAGGGGGTTGCAGGACACAGGTGTCTACAACCATAGGAAATGCAAGGGGACTCAAAGTAACAACACAGAGAGATCTATTTATTCTTTATCTCCCTTAAACCTATTGCGCAAATTATATCTCAGATCTAACACAATGATGCAATAATAGAATATCAGAAGGTAAAAGAACACAACATCAATCACATAGAACAACAATATATACATGGTTCACCCTCTCCCTAGGGCTACATCCACAGAACTGTGTTTCTTGATATATTATGTGAAAACATACAATTCTATCTACACTCTTAGCTTGCAGATATCTCTCTCTCTTTCTCTCTTCTCTATCTCCCCTCCCTATGCACCCAGCTACAAGGTTGATCTTCTCACCCAACTAAATATCTTACAATACAAACTGCTCTCCCATCCAACAACTCTCTCTCTCGCTCAACGCACAATAGTATCAGCAACAATGATTATCCAGAATAACGAAAACAATCACCAACAGCGAACAACCGCTCCTAGGTCCTCTAGACCTTTTATTTATACATTACAATGACAAACATCTAGGTTTCAAAAACCCTAGATACCAAAACTCTAGGTCTAAAACCCTAGTTCAACTTGACCCACTTTTTTAGGGCTTCGCCAGTCTATCTTTCCTTCTTTCCCACGAGGTGCTCCAAAGCACTCGTTGACGTCTTCTTCCACTTGCTGAGTTATCCATGATTTAACTTCCTTTCTGATCTTTCATCCTTGATCTTCTCATTCAACGGGTAGCTTTCCCTTACTTCACTTCTTCTTTTATGCTTCTTTAACCACTTCAACCCAATATCAGTCAATGTGCCTTCCGTGCAGTTCGTATTTTGTCTTTTCTCTTCCTTTTCTTCACTTTCTTCCTTAATCCATAACCAAGGGCCAATAGGCCCCATGGATGTTGCACTACCCCTGGCAACCACCTCGACCGACTCATCCCATGTTCCACCAAAAGCTGACAAAGCTACCCAGTTCATTGAGTGGATCCAACACATCCTCCAATAGGTTAAGGATATTCTACTAAATTATAATTCCAAGTACAAGTAGCGCCATGATCAACATCAGGTGCCACATAAGTTTCAGGTGGGTGACAAAGTTTGGTTTCATTTTAAAAAATAATTCCCTACAGGGCCCCATCGGAAGCTTCACCCACTCTGTTATGGGTCGTACACCATCACCAAAGTTGTGGGTGGCAATGATTTTGAGCTCAACATTGCCCCCTTCCTTGGTCTCCATCCATTCTTCAACGTGGCTCTCCTTCAGCCATATTTCCGACCATTATTGGACACCTCAAAGATAGAAGAGAAGTTGACACCAACAGAGCTCAACCCTAAATGCATGCAACAGGAATCCAATGATCATATTGTGGACACATAGATCAAGGGCACTTGATAGCAAAGGATCTAGATTTATCGAGTCATCAAAGGAGGGCAACTCCTACACCAAGGAAAGTGGCTCACCCAGGGCCAAATTCAACAGAAATTTCCTCATCCGATGGGCAAACTCAATGCAATGAAGAACATTTATTCCTAAGGAGGGAGGATTAATCTAGGTGGATATCAGTGGCCACCCACCTATTCCACTGGCTCGCAAAACAATTTTCCACCTTGGCAGTTTTTTGACAGTTTTTTGGGTTCCAAACTTTCGAGGTCGTTTTGAGGCCCTAAACAACGTTTTTTGGGGATTTGGGGCCCAAATGACTGTTAGAGGCATTGACTTGGGCTAGTCTAAAACTGCTCTTCTCATTTAGACATTTCCAATTGGATATCGTGTGCCTAAAACGGAGATCGTATGCAAAAGTTACGACCCCAGGAAGTTGATGTACTAACTTACCCAAACAAGGCCCACATGACTTTTGGCGCTTCATCTCCTAGGGTTAGGTTTTTGGATGTCTAGATTTTTTTACATTCATTTTTATTGTAAAAGGCCTTCAGAGCCTCATTGTAACCATCTTCTTGTGAATGAGCGCAACCGTCACATCTCTTCTCAGAGATAAGCCACCACCATTCCAGCAAGTTTGTTTTTCACTGCATTTTACAGTTTCAACTTATTTCCTTGTTGAATAGAAAACCATTTTTACTGTATCTCTATTATTTTGTGTTAAGCATGTTTTAATAATCTGTATTCATTTCGTTCTTCTCATAAAATCCGGATCATTCTCCATCCATTGTTAGTAGGTACATGTTGCCAAAATTACCCAAAACATCTTGAGGACTCCTTCCTCTTGATAAGTACTTTGGATCCTCATGCTACTTTCTCGACCAACCAAGTAGGGGACCTACATACACCATGGAAGCAAAGGACCCTCCCAAGGAGGAGGATTTGGAGCCATCTTCAACAAGTCTACTCCCTGGGTGATATTCTTTGTACTTTCCATTGGACATGAAGGTATTCTTTACATTCTTTCAAACTATTTATTTGTGTTTATTGTTGTAGTTGTTATTTTATTTCTTTTCACACGAGTATACTAGGTTTTGAAACATTATAAAACCTATTTAAAATATGGTTTTCATGTTCTAATTTCATTACTATGTGGATCTAATTCACAACCAATAGATTAGAGTAAATTGTACACCATTGCTAAAATTTACTGCCAACATTGACATAATACCCACTTTGTTTTTCAACCATTATTTTGAAATGATGGAAGCATTTGAAGGCTTATGATCTTTTGTTTCAGAAAATAAATCCATGTGTGGCAATATAGATCATCAATAAAAGTTGAAAAATAAGTATTCTAACTAAAGATTGAGTTTGCATAGGGCCACAAACATTAGCATGTACAAGCTCAAGAAGAACTTTTTCCCTTTGTGACTTGTTGACTAGAAAGTTATCTCAATGTTGCTTGCCAAGTGTAGAATCCAAGAAAATTTCTTCTCTTGATTGAAACACTTAAACCCCTTTCACCTTTTACTTCTTGTGAAGTAAACTAAACCCTTGAAAATTCAAATGTCCATAGTAATTGTGCCATAACCACAAATTATTTGTCATTTCTTTGAGGACATAGGTTTAGATACAATATTTAGAGGAAACCTATCATTTCTTGTTATTGGAACCTTTTCCACAAGATGATAATTGTATGACTTATCAAAAACTTCAAATACAACCTTGTAATTTTTGTCAATGTGTTCATTGTTTCCCCACACTTAGAATATTGTGTTACAATTTGGTACATGCAGTGCACTCTAAATACATGTTGTTTCTTATTTCTTGATATCTACAACAAGGGGACCTTTATCCATCACATCAACCTCTTTTTCATTACCAAATTTCACTTGGTTTTTAACATATTCATTTATATTAGCCAAAGAGATAATGATTTCTTGTGATATTATTTGAACTACAATCTAGAAACCATACATCTTTATAATCTTCTTTTACTATACTTCAAGTGAATAATGTGGAGAGCTCAAAATGCTCAATAGAGTCCTTATCATAGTTGTACCTTGACCTATTCAAGTCATATTTATTCTTGTTGCACTCAAACTCATAGTGCATGAAATATTGGCCATACCCGCACTACCCACACTACATATTTATGTCATCTGCATAATTCATCTCTCTTCCTCTACCATATGTTATCCCTCTTCCTATACCTCTTCCATGTCAATTATTGGTAGAAGGATCTCTTTGTGTTTTATTTTCCTAAGGAAGGGTTGGACTATTCTTATCATTTTTAACAAAACACTAGAATGCTTGCACCAATTTCTTCATCGAACATTGCATACATTCCTCATGTGACTGGAAAGAACCTACTAGCTTGACCACTTTTACTGTGGTTAGGTTTTTTCTTTCTTCAATGGTTATTGCCACTAGATCATACTTTCGATGAAGAGATCTCATTATCTTCTCCACAATTCTTTGTTCAATGATAAATTCCCCTTGAGACCTCAATGCATTCACAATATCTTGAGTCCTAATGATAAAATTTTGAAACAAAACTTTGATGTTCATTTCTTCAAACTTTCAAATTCGCTTTTAGAGTTTGAAGCCTTACCAATTTGACTTTGTTCGATCCTTGGTAACTTTCAAGGTATCCCACGCATCCTTTGATTTTTTCACACTAGTAATATGGGGGAGGATTGACACATCCAACATATATTGCATAGCAGATAGTGTCGATTATTCTTTTCATTGTTACCTTTTGGTTGATTTTTTTGATATACAATTAAATCATTTAAGCCATTTTGATCCATAGTTTGTACAAACCTAGTTTCCACCAACCACCAGAGATCCTAAGCTATCAATTGTGTTTTCATTTTAAGGCTCCAAAGTTCATAATTTTCTCCTATAAATTGCATAATATACAAAGGAAATTTGTCATTTTCCATTCTTCCTCACAATGATTTATGCACAGTCAGTTCTTGCAACCTTGGCTCTCATATTAATTGAGAGGGGAAAAAAAACTAGAGTATGATCTGTTGCAGATTTGTTTGAGTATATGTTGAGTAAAGCCCACGAAAATGAGTTAATTAATATAAAGAATAAAGAAAAATAATACATCAAACAAAAAAGACAACAAGATGAGATGGGGGAAATGATAATCTTTATTTCTCAGCCAACAGAGAAATGGGTTACAAGTCTCATGAAGCACCTCACAAGATTCCATATTTAATGAGGAGAGATCTCAATCATTTCTAGGCATACAGAAAGCCAAACACTTGAGAACCTCAATGTAACTGCAAGGGTATATGTTGTCACAACCCAACAATCTCCACCTTGACAACGATTTCATGATACCTTTCCCAACGAATCAAACTTCATCTTCCTACATGTTGGAGAAATTTCTATTTTCAACACACTAGTTCAGTGGGAGTTAACTGACTAGTTCTATTTTAGAATTTCTATTTAGACCATCACTATTATGTATGCATTCATTCCTAATGAAAGCTAACTGTTTGATTGTTTTTCTTAATTATGGAATGTTTTTCCCTATATATGAGTGTATTCCACTCATTCATTGTATCATATTGATCATCATATGTATCAATCATTCATTCATTGATCATTTCATTGGAGTAGTGTGAATATATTTTCTCATTCTTCCATATTAAATCTCTCTTCCTTTCATAATAAGCTTTGTTTGTATTTGTTTTATCTAGATCTCATGTGAAGGTTTCGATGAAACATTGACATGGTATCAGAGCTACGCTACTTTGAGAAAGCCAGACAAGCCATAGAATAAGGAAAATCAGAGTTTCAGGGAGAAAAATCCGTGGTCGCACCTTTCTGTAATGATTTATCCCAAAATATTAACTTTCTGAGGAAACAGCCCACGTGAGAAGTTAATAGACCCATTTTGCAAGTGATTTTTCAACCGTTTGGAGAAATTCCTCACCGTTTTCTTAGAAAGAAAGCTGGAAGATCACCTCTTGAAAATGATACATTTTTTTTCATTTAAAGTGACCTTTTCTGTAGTGATTTCTCCCAAAATATTAACTTTCTAAGGAAACAACCCATGTGAGAATTAAATTGACCCATTCTGCAAGTGGGTTTTCAACCATTTGGCGAAATGCCTCATCGTTTTCTCAGAAAGGAAGAAAGAAGATAGCCTCCTGAAACTGATACGAATTTTCCATTTGATGTGCCCTTTCTACAGTGATTTCTCAATTTTTTCACTTGCAGATTGAGAGTAAATTTTATGGGTTCTCAAAAGCAATGAGAGAGATGGATATGACACCTATTCTATAGTCAAACTTAGTGGTAATCCTCACACCATACAATTATTTTGATTGAAATCCCAAGGACAAATTCCAACTCAGAAGGAAATGACTATACAACATGACGATGGGAAAAGAAACAAAACCTACATTAACAATTGAGAAGACCATATGGGAGAACCGAAAGAATGAGACCACATAACTTCTTCTTGAATTGATTTCAACTAATTTATGGTTTCACGTTTCCGCATGCAATACTCCAAACTCGATCTGGACCACCTTGGAAAGTCTCTTTGGAAAGCATGATCAGATGAGAGGTCATATGCTTGAGGTAGAGTTGAATACCTTAGATCCTAAAAGTTTTGATAATATACAGGATTTCTTTACCAAGTTTAAATCTTTGATATTGAGTTTGGCATCTTGTGGTATTGATAAATCTAAACAAGTGTACCAATTTATTATAACAATCTTGGCCAAGAAAGGACCAGAATATGTTGTCTATGTTTCCACTTTCCATTCTGACAGATATCTCATGGGAACAAGTTGGAAGATGCCTACCATGGATCAATTCATTTATTCTCTCACACATGAGCATGAAAAACTAATTCATATGGGCATAATCAAGGATCCAAAATCACGTGCACTCACCATGCATGATGTAAAAGGATCATCCAAATAGAACAAAAAGGAGAAAAAAAATGAGAAGGAAGGATATTCCAAACCCTTCAATGATTCTTCAGGTTCCAAAGACTCTTCATATTCCAAGAAGAAGAAGAAGGGAAAGCAGTTCACTTATTGCAATAAACCAAATCATGAAGAACCCATTTGCATGAAGAAACATATCGTTCTTATGGAACATGTACTTCAATAGAACAACCTTGGAAACTTCATTCCAGAAGGAGTCAAGAAGTAGAAGGAAGAAGATCATGCTCCTAAGAAAGGTAATCATCATTCTTATTTTTGCAATTAATTCCCCATCTAATTCATGGATTATAGATTATGGCACATCACATCATATGGAAGCGAAAGAGGAAATTTTCACTTCTTTGAGTTCATGCTCAAGACCCCCTATTCTTATGGGGGATGATACTCCAATGACAATAGTAGGAGAGGGAAGAATGGAACTCCATAATGGTATTTTTGAGAATGTTTTACATGTTCCAAATCTTTCTATGAATCTACTCTCAGTTTATCAGATCACTCAGAAAGGTAAAAAGGTTGAATTTACATCAGATTCAGTTTATGTACTTGATATGCGTGACAATTCCATTATTTCAATTGGTGAGGTGGATCACAAATCAAGGTTGTATAAATTTACTAAGTTTGTTGACAATGACTCCTCTTCTCTACTTACACATAAGGAGAGTACTTTGCATGCACCTCCATTGCAACATACATATACTCTTGTGTTTCCATCAGTTCCAGACATCAGAGATGATTCCATACTCTCAGATTTTGTACATGGAAATAAGAAGGTAGTACATCCATATAAGAAGATAGTGTTGAAGCTTCAACAAATGCCCAAGAGGGCACAATTTACACTTTAGGCAGAAGGTGTCCTTGCAGGGAATCCATTGGATTCGAGGAGGAATCGATCTCATCATGAGGATCCTTCTCATTTACTTCCATCTTATGAACTTATGATACCCATGCATTGCTATATGGTTCAATCTTCCAATCCACATACCTACAGTAAGTTTTGTTTGAAATCCATTATGGAAAGAAGCCACGCAGAAGGAGTATGACTCACTCCCAGAGAATCAGACTTGGGATCTGGTTCCACTTCCACTAGAAATGAATATTTTCAGGTGCATATGAATCCACGGGATAAAGAGGTACAAGGCTAGATAGGTTGCCAAAGGACTTCATCAGACCCATAAATATTTCTACATCTTCACAAAGACTTTTAGTGAGCATAAGTTTCAGACTTTGCAGGATCGTTTTGGAGTGAAGAACACAGTTGCCTAGCAACTGCCTTTTCTTCTTTTGATGCATTGTCTTTTGAGGGGGGGTTTTGTTCCCACGAGGTTTTCCCTCTTTCCTCATTTTTATTCAGTGTTCATTGGTTGCATTGTACATGAGTACCTAATATGGCCTAGTTGTCAGTAGTCATTTTTACTCCATAGTGATGTTCATGGGGGGTGTTGGAGAAATTTCTATTTTCGACACACTAGTTCAGTGGGAGTTAACTGACTAGTTCTATTTTAGACTTTCTATTTAGACCATCACTATTATGCATGCATGTATTCCTAAGGAAAGCTAACTATAATTATGGAATGTTCTACCCTATATATGAGTGTATTCCACTCATTCATTGTATCATATTGATCATCATATGTATCAATCATTCATTCATTGATCGGTTCATTGGAGTAGTGTGAATATATTTTCTCATTCTTCCATATTGAATCTCTCTTCCTTTCTTAATAAGCTTTGCTTGTATTTGTTTTAGCTAGATATCTTGTGAAACATTGACACTACCAGCCAAGTGAGCCTTCACCTCTCACCTCCAAGTTGACTTCAATGGAGTATCCAATAGATAGGCTCAAAACATGAACTACCAAAACCATGACTCTTGACCTAACTTCCCCCCTTTTAAACTTGACTTGGGATTTCCCATGACCAAACCCAACCAAACTAGCCAAATGAGTTTGCACCACTCACCTTCAGGCCCTACCCCCCTCAAATTTTATAACCAAGGTATTTGAGAAATACTATTTGATCCCCTTATCACCTAAGTAATCTAGACTTTACCAGTGACATTTCAAACCCAGGGTACACATGCCTAACTAGGTCTTACAATCGTATGCCCATTTACATGTAATAATTTCTCCTTGTCATTGCTTCTATTGTTGTGCACCATCACCCACTTGTGGAGCTGCTTCACCGCACCCTCCTACACCTAGATGAAGATAAAAAAAAATCTCACAACTCAAGAAGCCTTTTAGAATTCCATACCACCCATTGTCAGCATGCCCCATAGCTAGGCTTGGTATCCAATGTAGTCCTGGTAAATTTCAAAGGTTCAATTGTACCAGCGTTTACCATGTCCACATAGTCACCTTTGGAAACATCATAACCATAATAAAAAAAAATTACTTTTCCAATCATTTTTCCCACCGCAACAACACCCTCTACACAACATTGCTAGAAAATGTACGCACAGGTGTCTTCAATGCACTCTATATTATTTGGACTCCAATATGCCCAGCGGTAACATACCCAAAATAATTTCCGAGGAGCACAACATCCTCCTATGAAAAATTTTCGACAAGCACGGCATAGAGAAACATTCCAATGCTCCAAATATCGAAGCTCTTTGTATAGCCAATTTTCTACATATCTCCTCTCCTGCACAATTCCATCGATTACATGAGGGACGCCAACGTCCACCACAACCTCAAATTGCATACGACCCCTGTGAACTCCCTTTGTTGTTTAATCGAAGTAACCAACATTGGTTGGGTGTCTCCTGTCCAAAGTTGTCCATATTCATTGTTTCCCCATGCCATATCTCCAGAGTTTTGTTGAAGCAATCAAGAGCTTCCACAAACCGATAAACAGAAATGGCATCACAACCCTTATGAAATAATTCCTTAGCCTCCTCTAGCTCCAGTATTAACATTTGGGACGCCTCACTACAGAAATTTCTTCATGTGAAAAAGGCAGTGATTCATTTACCACGACTACCTCCATATCCATGGCGTCTAAAATGCCTATTCAATTGAAGTAAGACCATCAACTATGCCTCATGTAACACCCATCGCTAGAAAAATTTCAACTGAAATCATAAGGTCTTGCATCGTTTCCCGATCCAGGTTATCACACCTCCATACAATCCAAAGAGAGGTCACACTCCATATATATCTCCATCTCAACCCTCAGCTCACGACAACCTGCACAATTTCTCCTTCATAATGTCCAATCTGATTTGTGGAACCCTCTTCTTCCTTCTTCACGGACAATACTTTACCTTACTCGTGGACAGAAGCTCTCAATGCTTCTTCCTTCTCCTCAACAATGACCATCGACGGGAATGATCAGCAATGTGCTTCCTTCTCTGTTCGCAAATTTCTAGCGGCCAGATTGCTTGCTTCTCCGTTTGTGGACTCATCAACTTGGTGTAAGCTCCCTTAACCGTATTGAATTGTCGTCTGCTCATTCGGAAACCAACCAGAACCATATTCCCCTTAACCGTATTGAACCGTCGAAACCAACCGGAACCGTATTCAACTGCCACAGCTCATTCAGAAACCAATAGGATGTAACTGTTTTATTGTTGGGAGCTTCTGGAATGGTCCATTACTCCATCTATGGTTCTCTACCTAGATATGTGGAACAGTTAACACATAGCCAACAGAAGCTTGATGGAAGCTTGGCTATAAAGACTTTTGTTTTGTCCCCAAGCTTGCTTAATTCAATCAATTCCCTTTAGTCTTACACCATCAATCAGAGTGAGCAGAGCTTGGAAGTGCCATACGGAAAGAAAAACTAGTGTGGAACTGGGAAAATTTCTACAGCAATTAGTCAAACTCAAGCAGCATCAATGGCCGGAGGTATGATCCATTTGGCATCTAAATTTCGATTCTTTTAAAGAGTTTTTATTCCGCATATTTTAGAATCGAGTTAAAGCTAACATTTGGTATCAGAGCCATTTTATCTCTGCCTTGGTGTTTTGGAGAAAGACAAATTTATTCTGTCTCGGTGCGTCCCTATTGGGTTTTCCTTGCATTTTCTCTGCACATTTTAATGCATATTGTTGTACGTCTATCCATATTAAGATGGCAGAACCATACATTTATGTGCGTCTTTCTTTTATAATTTGGTTGTATTTTTTTTTTTAAATGAAATTGTTGTGCTCTATACAGAGAGGTTTCATTGCATTGTTGTGCATCTTTAGGTTATTTTACTATACGTTTTTTCCCTAAGGATAATAGCATCTGTACACTTTTCTTCTGAGTCACACAATAGTTAGAAGCCAAGGGGCATAGTTTTATGTCAAATTTAGTAGTTTTAGATAGGAATTTCTTGATGCACTCCTTCGTTGTTATTACATGTAAATGTGCTTGCAATCTGGATGATCTTTTATGGTCATTAAAATAATTTCTTTCTTAACCTCTAATTAAAAACATTCTATTTTGAATGAGTATACATCGTTGAATGTTATGCATGAATATTGTAGTTTTATTTATGCAATTATAATTATTCTCACATCAAGTTAAATTTTATGCATAAAAGAAATAATGTCTAGTGATCCATATAATTTTTTTTTTTATTAGAGAATAGCCACAGCATCTCTATAAATAATATTATATATTATGATTGATTAAGATCACGTAAAGAATATTTAGACATTAATTGTAATTAATTATACTAAATATAGTAAATTTTATCCCACAAGAATTTTATTATATTTATATATAATTAATTAGGATAAAACATCAAATTATTCATAACTTACCCACAGGACTTATGAATTGATAGTTTTATCATAAAGTTCAAATTGAATCTGCTTGAATTGAAAATTTAGCCCACAGGCAATTTTTATGTCATTAGATTCAAATTTAAGCATGAATTTACATTGGTAAAGCATTAAATTTTATTTTTTTGCTGGCCTCAATTTTAACGTAAGCATGTGATCTTTAATTTTATGCAGTTGTACAACCTGCAAATTTCTCTGAAATTCGTTGTGATATCCCTGAACTTAAGGGAGATAACTATAATGTCTGGAAGGAGAGAGTTYTCCTTCATTTGGGGTGGATGGACATAGAATATGCTATGAGGAAAGATGAACCACCAGCACTCACTAATACCAGCACTACAACGGACATCATGCTTTATGAGCGATGGGACCGATCTAATCGCCTAAGCATGATGTTCATTAAGACTAAAATTTCAGCTGGTATTCGTGGTTCCGTTGATCAGCATGAAAACATCCGAGACTTGTTGAAAGCCATTGATGATCAATTCGTCACTTCAGACAAGGCACTAGCAAGCACCCTAATCATGAAATTCTCATCCCTAAGGCTCACCAATGTGAAAGGTGTGCACGAGCACATCATGCAAATGAGGGACACTGTGGCTCAACTGAAGAAACTCGAGGTTGAAATATCGAAGTCTTTCCTGGTGCACTACATCCTGAACACCCTTCTGCACCAATACGGACCCTTCAAAATCTCATACAACGCACATAAGGATAAATGGTCAATTAATGAACTCATGACCATGTGTGTTCAAGAGGAAGAGAGACTGGTGATGGAACTGGGAGAAAGTGCAATGCTAGCTAATGCATGGAAAGGGAAAATCTCAAGCCAATAAGAAAGGGAAAGTTAAAGTACCTCCCCAAGCTGATATCAAGAAGAATTCCAAGTGTTTCTTCTGTAAAAAGAAGGGACACATGAAAAAGGAATGCGCCAAATTTTAGAAATGGCTTGCAGACAAAGGTAATACAATCTCGTTCGTTTGTTATGAATCTAATATGGTCAATGTCAATATTAACACCTGGTGGATTGATTCTGGATCAACAATTCACATTTCAAATTCCTTGTAGGGTTTGCAAAACCTAAGGAAGCCAGTGGGAAGTGAGCAAAACATCTTATCAGGAAACAAGATGGGCTCGCATGTGGAAGCTATAGGAACATGCTATTTAACTTTAAGTAGTGGTTTTGTTTTAGAATTAGAAAAGACCTTTTATGTTCCAAGTTTTTCTAGAAACTTGATTTCAATTTCAAGGCTTGTACCTTTTGGATATTCCTTCAACTTTTCAGAAATATATTTCAGTTTATTTTATAAATCTGATTGTGTTGGGAATGGTATTTTGTCTGATGGTCTTTACTACATTAATTTACAAAACAATGTCATTTATGATTCAATGCATGTTAACACTGGCACTAAAAGATGTGTTATTAATGATGATTCCTCTAAATTATGGCACCG